>JZKD02S1107252.1:14526-52769 GCA_000966675.3 Picea glauca
GTCTATATCATTTTTTGTAGGGCTTAAGTTATGTGGGGTCACAAGATTGTTTGTGGTTTACTCTCACACATTGACTTGTGATATATATAGGTTTATATTATATACGTTATGTATANTATGTGGGGGCACAAGATTGTTTGTGGTTTACTCTCACACATTGACTTGTGATATATATAGGTTTATATTATATACGTTATGTATAACATATATAATATTAATGAGCTGCCATGGAGTAAATTCAACAAGGTAGAAAAACAGTATATGTTAGAAATTGAAAATTCTAGATCATACTTTGTTGTAGCTTCCAAATTTTTTATATTAGTGTATACTCTAAAAAGGATTCCAAATATAAGTATTGTTTTACATATCATAAAAACTAATGAAAGACGTGTTTGTTGTTGGCTTCATCTTGTCCAATGTTGGTAGGATGGGATTCCTTAATATCTTGATCCATGTCCTCCATCATTTGATGCATTGTTTCTTATTCCTTGAGATATTCCTGGGCTAAGTTGATTGGAATTCTATAGTTATAAGCGGTTGGGAGAGAGCCTTTACTGAGATTTCAAACCATGTTCCTCAACTTGGAACACTCAACTTCCAAAACTTAGATTTTTTTCTTTTGTTGAACCAAAGTATCCATACCCAAAGCATTCTCAGATATACACTGATGTTCATTCTCATGAACTTTGGTGGTGATTGATAAAATTGAGGTTGTTGTTATTAACAAGTTTCTCATGTCTACAGAGCACTTTGAGAAGTTCTTGGGATCCCCTATAGTTCATCTTCAAAAGTTGTTTCCCATTCAAGGAAGAATTAAAAGGAACCTAAAGATACAATTCCCAAAGAACAACCCTTATATTCCCTTGAGATTGTCATTGTAGACCCGTTTGAGTTACTAGCTCATGGAGAGGAATATACCATGGGGGACAAACTAGGGTGGATGAGGGTGGGTCTGAAAATTCAAGCACCCAATCAACAAACAAATCCTTCAAGAAACCCATAAGGGACCCAAGGCCACAAACACATAGAACTAGAACAAAACACCAGACTAAAGCATCAAAATTACAATCCTTAATAAAACACCAAAGAAAACCATTGGAACCCTTTGCAATGAATAAAAAATACCAAGCATAAGGCAAAGACAATAAGGAATTCTTTTCAAATTGTCAGCTAAGAGTTATGGCTAGCATGTGCAAGGTTGGTCGAGAAGTAATGGCCATCGGATCCCATCCCCTACTTGATATCACCTGATGTTGAAGATTACTTGACATGTGTTAGTTATTGAGGTTGTGATGTGCCTCATGTTTGATAAATCACAAATTGACTTAGGGGATGCCTTGAACTTATATACCCCCTTTTTTCTTAAGGAACCCTTCATTTAAATTTTTTGGCTTCGTTTGCAATACCATCAACTTGTCAATTAGGGGCCCTTAGGACCTGGTGATTCATGATCTTTTCATCGAAGTAACTTATAAAGAGATGTATTAAATGAGCATAAATTAAAGTGCACCATAAAGAAGGAAAAGCTCAATAATGAAGAGACATAAGCATCAAATCTGAACACAAAAACTTGATAACGGAGTTCGTCCCTGGTGGACTACGTCTCCGTGTCCTGCTCTCAAATGGTAGGCATTTTTATTAACTCAACAAAATAATTTGGAAAAATGCATAAGTATACATCATTCTGGAATTAAGCTACAAAAGCTTTGCTCAGATCATAAAACAGACAACACCATTGAATTCGTGGCATCGAATTACCCAAAAATGACTGTCTCCATGCCTCAATCTGACTCTGGCACTCTTAGGCCCATGAGAAATATCGTCTCAGTTTTCATGCCTGCAACCTGCAATTAATTCACTGTACTTCACCTCGAAAAATGTGCCCGATCGTACCGTTGAGCACCTTCCTCCCATCCGTGGGAAAACTCAACATTTAAATTAAATGTTGGGAGGAATAACCAATGGAGCCGTTTGGCTCAATGGTTGGCGGATGCTATGTAAGGCGTTTGGTTAGGGGGAGGTCCTGGGGTCGAGCCCGAAGGCCTCCCCTTTTGGGCTTGTAGTTATAATAATAATATATATGTGGTGTGAACTGCCGCCAAGTTTGGAGTTATCGTTTAGTTTTATCAGAGTCAGAAGGTTGGCCACCAGATTTGGCGGGACCTTCGCCAGATTTGGTGGGCCTTTTTTCTTTTTTTGAAAATTCAGTTATGGGCCCTCATCCTGCATTTTCCCACTACCACGTGGCAACCCATGACTAGGTCACATGGTAGCCAAACATTGGACCATGTCATTCACCTATATAGTCACCCTGCCACATCACCTGTCTGCCACATCAGCTTGCCATGTATGGTACAGATGCCACGTGTCTTCCACGTCCTATACGGCTTGCCATGTGGCTATATGGAATGCCACATGGCACTTCCTCATTGGTCCAAACGTTGACCAAAAAATGCCAAAAATGAGTGACACGTGGTAGCCTCTAGTGCTTCCATGTCACCATGCTGACGTCAACATGTCATGTGTCGTCCTCTACGTATGCCACATACGATGTACAGACGCTAAAGTCATCCGTATTGATACTGACATCACCATTATGGATGCTGACTCATGCCTACTGATTGAGCTAGGTTGACCAAAATGTTGACCGCGGATATCTTTTGATCATTAACTCTGTTTGATGAGTTGTTTACGTCGTTGGAAATATTGCGACACACTCTTCGCGATGATGCCAATTTCACTGAGTTGGGAGGAATTTGAATTTTTTCCCTTTCTCTGTCTGCTGAGGCCATTTTGAGCTTCCTCAGTTGCTTCTGTGAATTCTGAGTTGTCCTTAGTCTTCTCTGGATCCTTTTTGTATCACACCTTCCCACTGAGATATTTTTGGACCACCAAAAGCTTTCATCAATCAACATATAAGTGAGAGAAGAGTTCCCTCACCTTGTTCTTCTCAATCCACTTTACCTTTCTTGGATGTGTTAGTGTGCCCTTTGAGCCTACTTGAATATAAAAAACATCACCCCTACATGAAGTCCTCGTCCTTCTGTCTAGGATAATATCTTCCTTTAACTCATCCAAGTACTCAGGAGAAAACTTAGCAACTTAAGGTATTGAAACTTCCTCACCCTGATCAATGATCATGGGAGGCTAAAAATGTTCCAAGTTCTCCACATATACAACTGAGTAGATCTGCATATAAGGTGGAAGATCTAGACGAAAAGCATTGGTACCACTTTTCTCCAAAATAATGAAGGGTCCATAACGGATGGGCTTGAGTTTCTTGCCTTCACCCTTCAATATTTCCTTGCTGATGTGAAGCTATACCTGGTATCCAACCTAGAACTGATGATCAACCCTATGTTTGTCATGCCGAGCCTTATACCGTGCTTGAATTTTCTCCAACTATTCCTTGATTTCTGAATGTACCTGCTGGATCCTCTAAATGAACTTGCGTGCTCTATCTTCGTTTATGTCTTCATTTGAATTGACATATCTCCCATACATCAAGTCCAAAGGAACCTTAGGTAAATACCCAAAACATATCTCAAAAGGTGAACACTGAGTGGAGGAATGTAAGGCTCGATTGTAAGCATGCTGTACATAGGGTATCTATTTATCCCATAATTTGGGATGCTTACTACAGTAGCCTCGAAGCAAAAGTACCAATGTTTGGTTAACAACCTTTGTCTATCCATCGGTCTATGGATGGAAAGTAGTGCTCCTCTTCAACTTGGTGACCATCATTATCCACAAACTTGTCTAAAAATCCCCAAGGAGTCGAGTATCTTGATCTGAGATAATGGATCTGGGTAACCCAAAGTGAGCCCAAATATGCTGAAAGAAGAGATTAGTAGTCTGCTCATCAATGATATTCTTTTTACATGGCATTAAGATACACATCTTGCTGAACCTATCCACTATAACATACAAATAGTCATGATCCCTTTTCAACATTGGTAAATCCCCTACAAAATCCATGGAGATACTTTCCCATGGATGGGATGGAACATGCAGTGGTGAGTACAACCCTAGTTTTCTATTATTGGGATTACAAGTAGAACAAATCACACACCCCTTTACATATTTAGTTACAATTTCTTTCATTTGAGGCCAATAACAAAACCTTTGCAGATGAGCCATAGTTTTTCCTACCCCAAAATGCACAGTCACAAGCGAAGTGTGAGCTTCTCGTATTACATGGACTCGTTCACTTGTAGGAATACATAGCTTTCCAAGATGGTAGAGTAGTTTTCCCTGCAGACAATAGTTCTCTACATGTGCACCATGGGTTAGCTTCTCATATACTTCTTTAAAATCTTCATCAATGGCATATTGTTCCACATAGCTATCATGAGATAAAGAAGCATTCTTCAAAATAATAGAAGTATCAATACGAGGTCTATAAAGCATATAAACTACCTTGTTACTCGTACCCTTTTTGTACTTGATTACCAAATGAAATTGTTGTAGGAAACCCATCAATCTGTAATGTCGAGATTGTTGCAGTTTGGTCTGTGCTTGGAGATACTGTAAGGGTTGATGATCTATATGTATGATTGTTTCCTTCCCTAACAAAGGGTTGATGATCTATATGTATGATTGTTTCCTTCCCTAACAAGTAGTGCTTCCATTTCTTTACGCTTTGAACTAATGCATACAACTCTTTATCATATGTAGGATAGTTAACAACAACTTGGTTGTAATTTTCAGAGTGGTAATAGATAGGCTTACGATATTGCATCAATACTGCACCCATGGCATACCCGCTGGCATCTGTCTCGATCTCGAAGGGCTATTGAAGATTCAACAATGCTAATACTAGTGCGGTACTGATCTTTTCCTTTAAAGTGTCAAAAGCTTTTTGTTTCTTTCCTGCCCACTGAAAAGTGTTCTTCACATTGGTTAAGGCATGCAAAGGAGCTGCTATAAAATGGAAGTTTGAAATGAATCTCCTCCAGTACTGAACTACACCTAAGAAGCTCCATATTTCGGTTACAATTTTGGGCTCAACCCAATTCACAATTACATCAATATTGGAAGGATCAATTTTCAATTGTCCTCCTCCTACAATATGACCTAAGTACACAAGTGCAGTCTTACCAAATTCACATTTGGATAGTTTTACATACAACTTTTCCCTTTGTAAAGTCCCACTAAATATAAGAATTTCGTCTAAATATAAAATCACAAAATCATCTAGAAATGGCCTGAATACATCATTCATCACACACATGAAGGTTTCCGGAGAATTACAAATCCCAAATGACATAACTAACCACTCAAACAATCCCTATTTGGTTTTAAAGGCAGTATTCCACGCATCCTATTCTGCAACCCTGATCTGATGGTGTCCACTGCGCAAATCCAACTGAGTGAAACAAACAACATTCTTTAAATGATCAAGTAAATCATCTATACGAGGAAGAGGGTATCGATTTTTCACCTTGATTTATTTAAGGCCCTGTAATCGACACACATTCACCATGTGCCATCCTTCTTTGGCACCATCATGATCAAAGAACCACAAGGAGATGAGCTGGGCCTGATGACCCCTTGATCCAATAAGCCTTGTACCTGTTTTTTGATCTCTGTCATCTCAAAGCTGACATCCTGTACATGCCCACATCAGGAAGCGAAGAATCCTCCTGAAGATGTATTTCATGTTGGATTTCCTTCTTAGGAGGTAATCCATCTGGTTCCTGAAAAATATCATCATACTTGGAAACAATATCAATTAATTCTTTCTTATGAGAAGTATCACATCCTCGAAAAGTGTCGGATGTTCCAGCATATTTTTCCCTTACGACCATGAGTACATATTTCTTATTAATGTTTATGATCCTCTTCATTTTTCCTTCACTAACAAGTGTTGTGTTTATCCTCATGCTGTGGGATCTAACAATATCTTCCACTCCCCCCTTAGTAAGGTGATATTTTTTCTCATGACAAAAGAAGACTACTTTTCTATCATAAAGATAAGGACTCCCCAACACTATGCCACATATATCAAGTGATACAACATCCAAATCCACTTCATCAATCAACTTTGAAGCAATAGAAAATCTGACCCTACATTGCTTGGTCACATTAAGTTTTTCTTTATCACATACCCAACCAAGAGGATAAGGATTTGGATGTGGTTTAGTTTCAAGACCCATCTTTTTGACAAGTGCTTTAGATATCTTGTTGCACTGTAGCAACGGTCTTTGTCTTCCCCTTTCCATTGAACTACTTCGGTCTCTTCTCTGGATGTAGTTTCCAACAATGTTCATCATCGTGACCATTCTTATTGCAATGGGTGCAAGATGGTCTTCCTTCTTCTCTCTTTAAAATGGAGGTCTTTTTGTCCTTCCTTTTAAACTTCTTAATATTCTTATGTGGGAGATTGGAAGGTTTCTTTGTGGGATCTTCTTGAACATGATTTCCTTTGTTCTCAAGGTGAGTTGCTTGCACACAAACTTCGTCAAGACTGGTGGGGTTAAACAATAGAAAAGTATGATGAATATAACTGTGAAGTGTGCCAATATACTTCATTAAAGTTTCATAAGAATCCAAAGGAATGTTTAATGCAAGATATTTCTTCCTAAATTCTTTCGTGAAACTTTGTATAGTTTGACCTTTACTTTGTCTTAAATTTTTCCATTCCATCATTGCTTTATGTAAATAAACCAATGGATAAAATTGCTTCCTTATCGCTGATTTAAATTTCAACCATGAGGAAAGAAGATTATCACACTTACTTATGTCCTGAAATTTCCTCTCTCACCATATGAGAGCGGTGCCTTCCAGTCAAAGATAAGCAAATTACACTTTAACTTCCTCTTCATCAATCTGTTGGACATGACAATATACTTCAACCCATCGAATCCAATTATCTATATTTTTAGGATTAACATCTCCATTAAACATAGGTAAAGCAAAATTTACATCAAGATTTAATAATGGCTTCTTAAAAGAAGATTTATGGCTAGAATGATGAGAATGATCAGAGGAAGAAGAGATAGAACTTGATGGTGAAGATGGAGACTCAAGAGGGTCTCCTCCAACCCCTTGATTTGCTGAAGCATTACCATCAACTTGTGCTTCCTTTTTCTTCCCTTTCTTCTTCATCCTCTTCTCATAGTCTCCATACATTCACTCAACCATTTCCGATATGCGATAAAAGACCATATGAAATTTTTTCTCCTTTTCATAATGCTTGTCCTCTTCTACCATTTTCTTCCTTCGGGATGCACGACCAACTTCGTGATTGAAAGTCTTAAGAGTTCCTTCACCCTGCTTATGCTTGGCCCTAGTAAGAATTCACACTCAACAATTCAAGTCAAAGATGACTGCTCTTATACCAACATGATCCAAGATCTTTTCATAGAAGTGACTTATAAATAATTGTATTAAATGAGCATAAATTAAAGTGCACCATGAAGGAAAAACTCAATAATGAAGAGAAATAAGCATCAAATATGAACACAAAAACTTGATAATAGAGTTCGTCCCTGGTGGACTACGTCTCCGGGTCCTGTTCTCAATTGGGTAGACATTTTTACTAACTCAACAAAAGAATTTGGAAAAATACATAAGTATACCTCATTCTAGAATTAAGCCGTAGAAGCTTTGCTCAGATCAGAAAACAAACAACACTATTGAATTCGTGGTGTCGAATTTCCCAAAAATAGTTGTCTCCATGCCTCATCCGACTCTGGCACTCCCAGGCCCATGAGAAATCTTGTCTCAGTTTCCATGCCTGCAACTTGTAATTAATTCACTGTACTTCACCTCGAAAAACATGCCCACCCATACCGTCGAGCGCCCTACTCCCTTCCGTGGGAAAACTCAACATTTAAATTAAATTTTGGGTGAACTAACCAACAAAGCCATTTGGCTCAATGGTTGGCGGATGCTATGTAAGGGGTTTGGTTAGGGGGAGGTCCTGGGGTCGAGCCTGCGGGCCTCCCCTTTTGGGCTTGTAGTTATAACAATATATATAAGTGGTTTGAACCGTCGCCAAGTTTGGAGTTATTGTTTAGATTTTTTGGAGTCTGAAGGTTGGCCACTAGATTTGGCGGAACCTCCATCAGATTTGGTGGGCCCTTTTTTATTTTTGAAATTTTTTTTACAGGCCCTCATTGAGCATTTTCCCACTGCGACGTGGCAGCCCATGACTGGGCCACGTGGCAACCAACCATTGGTCCACGTCATTCACCTGTACAATCACCCTACCACGTCACCTGTTTTCCACATCATCCTGCCATGTATGGTACAGATGCCGCATGTCTGCCACATCTCGTATGGCCTACCATGTGGTTGTATGGACTACCATGTGGAGCTTCCTCATTGGTCCACATGTTGATCGGGAAATGCTGAAAATGAGTGACACGTGGCAGCCTTTGGTGCTGCGATGTCACCATGCCGATGTCATCATGACACATGTCGTCCTCTGTGTATGCCATGTACACTGTACGGACGTCGATGTCATCCGTACTGATTCTAACTTTAGCAGTACGGATGCTGACTCATCCCTGCTAACTAGGCTAGGTTGACCAAAACTTTGACTGCAAAATGTTTTGATCCATAACTCTGTTTGACGATCCGTTTACGCTGTTGGAAATCTTGCGACGCCCTCTTCGCGATGATGCCAATTTCACTGAGTTTTGAGGACTTTAATTTTTTTCCCTTTCTCTGTCTACTGAGGTCATTCTAAGCTTCCTGAGTTGCTTCTGTGAATTCTGAGTTGTCCTTAGTCTTCTCTGGATCCTTTTTGGATTACCTGGAAGAAGGAAACCTCTTGAAATCAATGAGCCTCTTTTTGAATCCATGCTATGAGTGATGCAAGCTTACCATCAGAGGGAGTTTTCTTAGAATTCATTACATTGATAATTATACTCAAATAGGCAATGATAGTCAAAGTCCTCTCTCTATCTACATTCACTTCTATTAGTCCCAAAAGAAGGATATACACCTATGTGTTATTATTTGTGGTTATTCCTAAATCCCACACATAATTCAATTCTTGTTTTCCCCCAAAATCAAGAATGATCCGCCCCGCTCTTGCCACCCATATTTTATACTCACACACATATGTATTTATGTATAATAAATGTATATATTTGTATAGATATTGACATATGTCTAGTATATCTATAAATTATCTCTGTGTGTTGATCAGATGGGATCCTAGGGTTTGTAGGGTCCTTGCAGTACCTAGCTAGGCTAGGGTGACAGGTGTCTAGGTTTCGGTTTTGGTTTTGGCTATGGTGATATGGGCGCATATTTTCTCTTGGTTGACTATTCAAAATATTCGCTATCAAAGGACACCATCTTTATAAATCTGATCAGTAACCCTGCTAGGGTTCTGTCCTTGGAAGTGGACAATTTGCATGCCCAAATAAGTCTTTTGGAGGTCTCTAAGCTTGAGGTGTGTCTAGATTTGGTCAGGTCAGGTGGCGTCAAAGCTCCTTCTGGTGATTTTTTTCTAGATCCTGTACTGACCATTGAAGTTTTGCAGAAAGTGGAGCTCATTGTTACTCTTGAAACTCGAAATGCAAATGCTCCTGGATTTTTGACAAAGGATCTCAATCCTTTGGTTTCCATTGTAGGCAAAGAGTAGAATTCAGATTTTGGGGTTCTGATAGTGCTTGTTGGATATAGATATGATCCAACCAAGCATCATGATAGTGGAAATAATGTAGGTTGTAAGAGCCCTATCTGGAAGTGAAGAAAAATTGTGAAGTCTCATGGTGGTGGTGTAGCTTTGGTTGTAGGGAAAGACTTGAAGGTCACACAAATTTATGATCTAGAGGGTAGGGATTTAGTTGGGAAATTTTGCAGGAGGAAAATGTAGGTGGGTTCATTAAATAGCTGGATGGAGTCATTTTTGGCTCTAGTTCTCGAATATATTTCTATATTTCATCTTCTCTCTCGAGGTTGGATCATCTTTATTTTTCACACAAAGGAAGATGTGGCTTCTATCCTAATAGGCCGTTGGTATTGGGATCAACATCTGTTGTGCATAAAACCCTAGAATCATCTCTTCGATTTGATGAAAGAAGTTTTATTCTGTATGCCAACCTGGATAAAACTTCCAAATCTACCACTTGAATTTTGGATAGATTCTAGGTTAAAGGCCACTGGGGGAGTGTTGGGTATCTTCATTACTTCTTATACAAGTTATAAATCTCGCAATTACAAATTAGTGGCACAAATTTTAGTAGCTTTGAATAGGGGTTATATGAATCGATGATATTGGTATTGGGTGATAAGTCATACACCTAGTCACCAGGTTACCTCAATGTACCTTTATTTTTTTTGCGTTGTCACAAGGTGGGTCATATAATTTTTGATTGTGATATAGTTTTTCAGAAGTATTCTTAGGTTCTTACTTGATTGGTGGTGAGTGAAAAATTGTCTACATCCTTATCTTCTTTAGTGAAAGGAAATTCTAAGAAGGTCTCCCCAAAATATGAGGGTGGTATCTTTGGTCAGGCTTCGATCTCTAAGATGGTGAATGTGCAAAGGAAATCTGTGTTGGAGAGATACCTATTCAAGAGAACACCAATATGCCTCACAAATAGGAGGACCACGCATTGAAGGAACTTTTTGGAGATGATTTTAAGTTATCGCCCTCACAGTGGAACAAATTAGAAGCACTCTAGACTTCTAGTGTGATGGTCACTTGAGTTTCAGATATAAAGAATGTCTCCTTTATAAATCCTTTTTTCATTTTTCACACCTATTCTTTCTAGAAATAGTTTTCTTGAGTGTTAGGGAGAGTTGAGGGATTGTGTCACATACCCACTCTGGCATAATAAAATTTTCGCCTTTTTTCGAGGGACAAAATCCCTGGAAACCTACGGAGCTTAGTATAGGATGCAGATGCCTCCTCTACCTCGACAGAGTCTCTGCGTGACCTCCCGGTCTTAAGGATCATTCAGTTTCTTTTATGAGCCGAAGCGGCTCCTTTGATTCCTTGCTGAAATCTCAATTCAATCAATCCACAGGTCCTTCGAAAGTTCCCCTGTGCGAACAACACTATGCACGAGCTCCATGAATCCCAAGCGACCACAACGCTATGACCAAGGCATACTCCCAAAGGCGCTTGTCGCAACTCGCCATCTTGCGAGTTCACGAGTTGAAGCTCTCGACTCCTCCTTTCCAATATCGTGATACCCGAGATCACAAAATGGGTACAAATCCATTCTGTCTGTGCCCTCCGTGCATGAACACTGGCTAGGATAAACACTAGCTCCTGTCACAACTCGCAAATTCGCAAGTCGAAGGGTTGAATCTCCGTGCTCTTCCCGTGCGAACCTCCGAAACTTGGAAGTCAGCGAGGGTTGACCTTCCTTTCACACTTCTCGCAACTCGCCACTTCACGAGTTGTAGCATCGAGCTCCCATGCTCGTATCTCATGAATCCCCGAGATGCGAGAAGTCAACAAAGTGTTGACTTTTGTTTCCTAGGCGACGCGTGTTCGCCTGTCAACCACGCGGTCCCCACCTTGTGGTTCTTCCACGTGTCCACACTCATGCCTCGGCTCTCGGCACTTCACGACTTCTAATGTTGAGAAGAGGTTCTCTCAACCTCTAAACCTCAGAAGGCACGATGCGTGCAATGAAACTCTTGATCCAACGACCCTCCCTTGACCTGGATCCAATGACTATCCTTGCTCCTCGCGATTTTTCCACTCGCGACTTGGAGCACCCAACTCTTGGGCTCTCATCTTACGAACCTCCAAGTTCGCGAGATCCCTCGATTTCTGCCACCTGTCCTCCTCATATGGACGGTCTTGATCTTCTCGTGACTTCGCCACTCGCAAAGTCTAGGCGCCCAACCTTGGCACCTTCCCTTCACGAAACCTCGAGAAGCGATGTTAGCTTTCCCTCTTGCGTTCTCACTATTCGTGACTTCGCAAGTCGAAGGGTTGAACTCTTGTTCCTTTATCTCATGAATCCCTGAGATGCGAGAGGTCAATGGGTGTTGACTCCTTTCACTAGGTGACACGTGTTCGCCTATCTATCGCACGGGCCCACCTTACGGTTCTACCACGTGTCCCTCATCCCCAGCTTCGACACTTCACGACTTCGCTTCCCAAAGTGCTACCTCCTTTGTATCCCGACACCCGAAGTGCCGAGATCCCGAACTCCTTGCTACTCCTTATCACAACTCGCGACTTCGAGACTTTCGGGACAAAAGTCTCAACCTCCTATCCACCAATATGCCAAAATGATGAAATTTTGACACATTGTCAACGCGGGTCCCACCACGGAACTTCCCACCTTTTTGGACTTTCGGACTTCGCGACTTCGCGAATCCTGATGCTAAGCTTTTGGTTCTTCAACCCATGAAACCCCTAAATACCAAGTTCTGATGCACTTGACCAATAACTGGCTCACACAAATCCTTTCGCCCCTTCAGGACTTCGCCTTTCACGACTTCGCAAATATTGAGGCAAGGGTTTTAACCCTTCAAATCGCGAATCCATGAAATGAAATTACGCGAGTAATCCAACGGTTCTTGTCAACTCAGATCCTACGGTCCGATTTCTCTCGAACTTAAAACTTGAAAATAGGCTTACCGTAACTCCCCTTCTCCTCTGCAAGATCTGATGGCTCTCAAGACTTCGCGAATTCTCCACGGAGAATTTCGACCGTCCAATGCCTCCTTGACGACTCTTGCGAAGTGAACACGGTAATTCCTTCATTGCTATTTCGGGATTTCAAGAGGATTGTTCTTCCTCGTACAGGGTTACTAAGACTTGCACCTTCAAATCCTTTTCCAGGTTCCTGGTGAGCTTTCTAAGAAAGGTGTCTCTATGGGGAGATCTATCCAGGGTATTACCTGAGACAGATAAGGGTATAGATTTCCCGAGAACAGACTTGAAGTCTGAATTAATTCAATATGCATATAAATAGCGATTTATAAAACATAAGCCATATGTAGTCTTTCCATTATAAGCGTGCAACCACCATTTTTAAATAAAAAAACTACACATGCAGTCTTATACTCAAACCATTCATAAAACTGCACAGACTGTGAGCATACATGTTAGCATATAAATTTCAATATGCAAGATGTAAAACACTTATCAAAAATAACATCAGATGTGATTGCAAATGTTGAGAGGGGTGCTCGTTTCCACCCAACCATAGGCTCAACGACTCCCAACGGATTTACCACTAGCCACCCCCGAGCTGAGACCACGATGCTACGAGACTGCGTCTCTGTTTGTCAGTGACTGAGAATGAAGGTTACTCTCCTTCTTCTCCGTTGTCACTCACTCTGTTTTTTTCCAGAGTTCCTCTTCCTCTTTCCCTCGCGTCTGCCCCTTGATTGCCCACTCTTCCTGCCTTTTCTTTGTTCGGCGAGGTTGCATGTGGCACGATTTTCCTTGTAGTGGTCAGGTCTGAGGACTCTATGGATGGGAATTTCACCACCATCCCTCATTACTCATGAGGAGCCCTTTACCTTCCAATCCTGACGAGTCACTTAATTCGGGGCCAGCGAGCCGCTCTTGGCTCTCCGGGCCAGTGAAGTTCAAATACAGTATTTGTTTTGGGTGGAAGTTAACACCACCATTCTAGGTGCCTTCCACTACCTTTCTTCAGCCATCGTGGTCTCTTTTTCAACACCTTCCCCTCTCAACATTCTTGCAATATATATATATACCTTTTCCACAAGGTCCATTCACATCACACATTCATTTTTTTGAGTTTGCCACAGTTCTTGGCCAGTATAGTTATTTTTACAAACTGGGGGAAACAGGGTGTTACAATTCCCTCCACCTTAAAGGAACATTGTCCTCAATGTTCTTATTTATCAACATGACATGCATGTACAGAACTAAACAAAATCAGATATGCCTGTCTCATGGCATCCTCCATTTCCCATGTAGCCTCATTTGGGCCAAAATGTCTCCACTGCACCTTGACCTATGCAATGGTTCGGTTCTGGAGTGGGGTTTCCTTTCTATCCAATATGCATTAAGGTTCTGGTAGAAATTCTCCCTCTGGTTCCATCTGAATCACAGACCAATCAATTATATGGTTAGCATCATGTACATATTTCTTCAATAATGAGACATGGAAAACATTATGTGCTCTGACTATGGGAGGAAGTGCTAGCCTATAGGCTACAGGTCCCACTCTATCTAGAACCTCAAAGGGTCCACAATAATGAGGTGCCAACTTGGCACAAGCTCCCATTTTCAGAGAACTCTTCTAGGGTCTAACTCTGAGATATACATGGTCTCCCATTTTGAACTCTCTTGGAGTTCTCTTTTGGTCAACATAACTTTTCTGTTGGTTCTGGGCGACCTTTAGGTTTTGTTTTATCTGAGTCACCTGCTGTTCCATTTCTTTCAACATGCCGTGTCCAAAAGAAATCCTATTTACGGGATTACTCCAGCTGACTGGAGTGTTACATGGTCTACCATAGAGGGCTTCGAAAGGACTCATCTTTAAGGATGCTTGGTAGCCGTTGTTGTAGGCGAATTCTACCAGTGGCAGGTAGTCTTCCCACTTTCTGGGTGGGTGCATTACATGCATTCTTAGCATGTCTTCAAGTATTTGATTCACTCTTTCTTTCTGTCCGTCAGTTTGAGGGTGATAGGCGGTGCTAAACAACAACTTGGTCTCTAAACCAGCCATCAGTGACTTCCAAAAGTTGGAAGTAAATTTCGTATCTCTATCAGACACGATCTCTTTTGGCATACCATGAAGTCTAAATATCTCCTTCATGAATACCTGGGCGATATCGATTGCTTTGCAAGTTGCTTTGAAAGGGATGAAATGAGCATACTTGCTCAATTTATCCACCACTACCATAATGGCGTCGTTTTGTTTGGTTGAGGTTGGTAATCCAGTGATGAAATCCATGGAGATGGTTTCCCATTTCCATTCTGGGATTGGTAAAGGTTGCAATAATCCTGCTAGGTGTTGATGTTCTGCTTTAACCTGCTGGCAATCTATGCATTTGGCTAAGTACTCAGCTATGTCTTTCTTCAATCCAGGCCAATAAAATTATTTCTTGGTGGCAGTGATAATTTTCTGGTATCCTGGATGACTAGTATAGGGTCTTTTATGTAGTTCATCCATAATGAACCTCTTCAAGTCGTCACAATTTGGAATATACAGTCTATTTATGTAAGTGAGAATACCTCCTTCGGTCATTTGGTAGCCTTCATATTTTACCCCGGTGGGCTCTTGTTGTAGGTACATGGTCACGATATCGACGAAGGGATCTGTTTCTTATGCATTTCTGATTCTTTCCTTGACATCTGTCTTGCAGGTGCTCACCACTGCCAGGTGAATTTTTTTCATACTTCTGCTAAGGGCATCGGCCACCCTATTTTCCTTTCCTTTAATGTGTATGATTTCGAAAGCGAACTCGCTAAGGAGTTTCATCCACCTAGCTTGTCTAGCATTGAGCTTTGGTTGATCAAACAGGTATCACAATCCACACTGATCTGTCATAAGCACAAACTTTCTTCCCAGGAGGTATTGCCTCCACATTTTCAAGGCATGCACTATGGCAACCAATTCTAGATCATGGGTCACATAATTGACTTCATGCTCGTTCAATTTTCAGGATTCATAGCAGATCACACTTCCTTCCTGCATAAGGACTCCTCTGAGCCCTTCCTTACAAGCATCTGTGCACATGAGGAAGTCAACTTCTGGATCGACGATTTTCAGCATGGGTGCATGGGTCAGTAGATGTTTCAGGGTTTGAAATCTTTCTTCACATTTCTGTGTCCACAGGAATTTTGTCCCCTTCTTCTGGAGGGAAGTGATTGGACAACCATTCTTGGAGAATCCTTTTATAAATCTTCTATAGTATCTTGCTAGTCCCATAAAGGATCTGATGTCTGAAACATCCTTTGGGGTAGGTCATTCCATGATAGACCTAATTTTGTCAGGGTCTACCGCTACTCCTTCTTCGGAGAGAACATGGCCTAAGTAATGTAATAGCTTCGGGAAGAATTCACATTTTCTGAATTTGGCATAGAGCTGATGTTCTCTTAGCACTTGCAACACAAGTCTAAGATTCTCTTTTATGTTCTTGGAGTAAATTACTATATCGTCAATAAAAACAAGCACAAATTTGTCAAGGAATTTGTCGAGTACATTTTTCATCAAGCACATAAAAGTGGCAGGGGTATTGGTCAACCCAAATGGCACTACCACAAACTCATAGTGACCATACCTCATTCGGAGGGCAGTTTTATGGATGTCTTCACCCTTTATTTGGACTTGATGGTATCCCGAACTCAAATCAATCTTTGAGAAAATAGATGCACCCCCCAATTGATCGAACAGGTCATCGATCCTAGGCAAGGGGTACTTGTTCTTTATTGTTACCTTATTGAGTTGCCTATAATCTATACACAGTCTAAGGGTACCGTCCTTATTTTTCATGAACATGACTGGTGCTCCCCATGGAGACACGCTGGGACGAATATAGCCCTTATCCATCATTTCTTTTAATTGCAACTTGAGTTCAACTAACTCGGGTGTGCTCATCCGGTAGGCTGTCCTGGACACCAACACCGCTCTCGATGCAAGTTCTATCGAGAAGTCTATGTCCCTTCTCGGAGGTAAACCCAGTACCTCTTCCGGAAACACATCTCTGTATTCTCTCAGGATAGGGTGATCGTCAGGGCTTGGTTTGTCACCTTCAATTATTTTCAACACCTGTATTTCATATAGGGTACATCCCTTTCGACAATACTTTCTCATTTGCAGAGCTGATATTTGTCTCACTGAAACAGGTTTTCGGATCCCTTGAAGGGTTATCTTTTTCCCTTCTTTACTTACACATTCTAAGGTTTTGTGGTAACAGTCTAATCTAGCTTTATGGGAAGCTAGCCAGTCCATACCAATCAACAGATCATACGATCCCAGGGGTAATAAGTTAAGGGTTGTTTGGGTGGGGAATTTACCCAACATCAATTGGCATGCTGGTATAACCTCTGCAACCCTTCTTTTGGTGCTAGTGGCCAACTATACCAACCATGGCTTGGTATGTTTTTGTGGCTGTAGTTTACACTTATCAACAACTTTAGGGGCTATATAACTCAAATTTGAACCAGGGTCAATTAAAACAGACACTAGATGGTTGGAAATCATACCTTCTATTTCCACTACTGAAGCTTGGTGGTCAACTTGGTTATTATCCAAGGCTGCATAAATTTGTGGCTCACTTCTGGCCACATCATTGACGGTAGTAGCTTCTTGGATGTTATAAATCCTCCAACTATTCTGTTTTCAGTGTGGATAGTCTCTCAATAGATGTTCTTCCCCACAACCCCAACATTTCAAAGGTTCTCTCTTTGGGTTATCAGTCTTCACTGATATGGGTCTAGAAGTTTTATTTCTGCTCAAGGAGGGAAAATTTTGCTAGTGCATACTCCGGGATGGGAAGCTCATTCTTGGGTTCTTCTTATAGTTCTTAAATCCTGGGGTTTTAATTCCCCTTTTCTAAAATCTTGAACTATTCTTATGTTTCCATCCTTCGTGAGGTTCTGCCCGATGCCCAAACTGTTCATGACAATAGGTTGCCTTTCGAATAGTGCCTTCTAGAGTCTTTGGCTCATCAAATTCAATTCTATTCCGATAGTCCTTAGGTAGTCCACTGATGAAACGTTGCACCTTTTCCTTTTCTGCCTTGATATAGGGTACATACCTCAACAAATCGAGGAATTTGTTGACATATTCTTCTATAGTGAGTTGTCCCAGTTTGAGTTCATAAAACTCTTTAGTCTTTTTGTTGAAATATTTTTCTAACGGATACTTATTTCAGAAGTATTTCTCAAACCGTTCCCAAGACAGGTCCTCTTCGCGAACCCCTTTCACATTCTTAAGGTCTTCCCACGAAATGGAAGCCTTTCCATTCAAGTTGAAGGTGGCCACTCGGGCCTTCATATTTTCTGAAAAGTCATGGACTTTGAAATACTTCTTTAGTCCAAGTAGCCAGGCCTCTGCTTCCTCTCCCTTCTTTATTTCATTGTCGAAGGAGGGTGGTTTTGATTTTCTGAATTCTTCGAATTTACGACCTTTGGAAGACTTTTGCTTCTTCTGTTTCTTTCGGGGATAGGAACTGGTTCTGCTGCTAGAAGAGCCCTCTAAATCAATAGCTTCCTTCTCAGAGGAATCATCTGACACTTTTCCTTTACCTTTGGGGTGGACCTTTTTCGAGATGCTCCTCTCAGTGTGACCACTGATATGACCATATTTCTGAGTTTCAGGTTCATGCTGCATTTGCCTTTGTAGATCGGATAAACTCTGTAGTAAAACTGCGTTAATTTATGTTTGTTTTTCTTGTTCTTTCATCATCCTTTCATTGTTGGCCTTACAGCTTTGTAATTCGACCATGAGGCTCCTCACAGTCTCGGCTAGACCTGGAGGGGTCCCTACTTCCCTCCTTTCGTCAAACTCTTCGTCTCTATTGTGGGAGCCTTCTCCCACTTCTTGGTGAGTCACCATACTAAGCGTTGATAATTTCCCACGATTGATCTTCCGCTTGTGTGCAAGAGGAAAAACGTTGGTTGTTAGTCAATATTTATATTTATTTATAACCAATACATAATTCATATTTTCACATGTAACACACACAATAGGGATTTTTTTTTCATTCTTAACTTCATCTTTTTGATTAGGAAGGTTAAGACAGGGGGTTACTCTTTTTAAGAGTGTTTCGAATGGAGCTTCTGCGCAACTCGTTCATGAGCCCAAGTAGGCCAAGTGTTGTAACCATGCTCTGATACCAATTTGTCACATACCCACACTAGCATAATAAAATTTTTGCCTTTTTTGGAGGGACAGAATCCCCAAAAACATATGGAGCTTAGTATAGGCTACAGATGCCTCTTCTACCTCGACAGAGTCTCTGCGCGACCTCTCGATCTTAAGGATCGTTCAGTTTCTTTTATGAGCTAAAGTGGCTCCTTTGATTCCTTGCTGAAATCTCAATTCAATTGATCCATAGGTCCTTCAGAAGTTCCCCTATGCGAACAACACTAGGCGCGAGCTCCATGACTCCCAAGTGACCACAACGCTATGACCAAGGCCTACTCCCAAAGGTGCTTGTCGCAACTCACCATTTCGCGAGTTCGCGAGTCGAAGCTCTCGACTCCTCCTTTCCAATCTCGTGATACCTAAGATCACGAAATGGGTATAGCTCCCTTCTGTCAGCACCCTCCGTGCGTGACCACCGGCTAGGCTAAACACTAGCTCCCGTCACAACTTGTGAATTCACAAGTCGAAGGGTTGAATCTCTGTGCTCTTCTCGTGCGAACCTCCAAAACTTGGAAGTCAGTGAGGGTTGACCTTCCTTTCACACTTCTCGCAACTCGCCACTTCGCGAGTTGTAGCGTCGAGCTCCCGTGCTCGTATCTCGTGAATCCCCAAGACACGAGAAGTAAACAGAGTGTTGACTCCTGTTTCCCATGTGACGCATGTCCTCTTGTCAATCACGTGGGCCCCACCTTGTGGTTCTGCCACGTGTCCACACTCGTGCCTCAGATCTCGGCACTTCACGACTTCTGATGTCGAGAAGAGGTTATCTCAACCTCCGAACCTCTGAAGGCATGATGCGTGCGATGAATCCCCTGATCCAATAGTCCTCCGTTGACCTGGATCCAACGACTATCCTTGCTCCTCACGATTTCTCCACTCATGACTTGGAGCACCCAACTCCTGGGCTCTCATCTTATGAACCTCCGAGTTCACGAGATCCCTCGATTTCTACCACCTATCCTCCTCAGATGGGTGGTCCTGATCTTCTCGTGACTTCACCACTCACAAATTCTAGGTGCCCAACCTTGGCACCTTCCCTTCATGAAACCCCGAGAAGCGATGTTAGCTTTCCCTCTTGCATTCTCGCTATTCGTTACTTCACAAGTCGAAGGGTTGAACTCTCGTTCCCTTATCTCACGAATCCCTAAGACGCGAGAGGTCAACAGGTGTTGACTCCTTTCACTAGGTGACACGTTTCTGCCTATCTATTTGCACGGGCCCACCTTGCGGTTCTACCACGTGTCCGTCGTCCCCAACTTTGACACTTCACGACTTCGCTTCCCGAAGCGCTATCTCCTTTGTATCCTGACACCCAAAGTGCCGAGATCTCGAACTCCTCGCTACTCCTTATCACAACTCGTGACTTCGGTACTTTTGGGACAAAAGTCTCGACCTCCTATCCACCGATATGCCTTAATTTCGAAATTCTGACACGATGTCAACGTGGGTCCCACCACAGAACTTCCCGCCTTTTTGGAGTTTCGGACTTCGTGACTTCACGAATCCTAATGCCAAGATTTCGGTTCTTCAACCCATGAAACCCCGAAATACCGAGTTCCGATGCACTTCACCAATAACTGGCTCACACAAATCCTTTCACCCCTTCGGAACTTCGCCTTTCGCGACCTCGCGAATCTTGAGGCAAGGGTTTTAACCCTTGAACTCACGAATCCACGAAATGAGATTACGTGAGTGATCCAATGTTTCTTGTCGACTTAGATCCTACGGTCCGATTTCTCCTGAACTTAAAACTTGAAAATAGGCTTACTGTAACTCCCCTACTCCTCTGCAAGATCTGACGGCTCTCGGGACTTCGCGAATTCTCCACGGAGAATTTAGACCATCCAATGCCTCCTTGATGACTCTTGCGAAGAGAACACAGTAGTTCCTTCGCTGCTATTTCAGGATTTCAAGAGGATCGTTCTTCCTCGTACAAGGTTACTAAGACTTGCGCCTTCAAATCCTTTTCCAGGTTCTTGGTGAGCTTTCTAAGAAAGGTGTCTCTATGGGGAGATCTATCCAGGGTATTACCTGAGATGGATAAGGGTATATATTTCCCGAGAACAGACTTGAAGTCTGAATTAATTCAATATGCGTATAAATAGAGATTTATAAAACATAATCCATACGTAGTCTTTCCATTATAAGCGTGCAACCACCATTTCTAAATCAAAACACTACACAGGCAGTCTTATACTCAAACCATTCATAAAACTGCACAGACTGTGAGCATACATGTCAGCATATAAACTTCAAGATGCAAGATGTAAAACACTTATCATAACTAGCACCATATGTGATTGCAACTGCTGAGAGGGGTGCTCGTTTCCACCCAACTGTAGGCTCAGCGACTCCCAATGGATTTACCACTAGCCACCCCTGAGCTGAGACCACGATGCTGCGAGACTGCATCTCTGTTTGTCAGTGACTGAGAACGAAGGTTACTCTCCTTCTTCTTCGCTGTCACTCACTTTGTGTTTTTCCAAAGTTCCTCTTCCTCTTTCCCTTGCGTCTGCCCCTTGATCACCCACTCTTCCTGCCTTTTCTCTGTTCAGCGAAGTTGTGTGTGGCATGATTTTCCTCGTAGTGGTCAGGTCTAAGGAATCTATGGATAAGCGGTTCACCCCCATACCTCATTACTCATGAGGATCCCTTTACGTACCAATCCTGACGAGTCATTTAATTCGGGACCAGCGAGCCGCTCTTGGTTCTCCGGGCTAGTGAAGTCCAAATACGGTATTGGTTTTGGGTGGAAGTTAACGCCACCATTCTAGGTGCCTCCCACTACCTTTCTTCAATCATCGTGGTCTCTTTTTCAACACCTTCCCCTCTCAGCAGTCCTGCAATATATATATATATATATATATTATTTACATTCATCGACCTTTTCCACAAGGTCCATTCACATCACACATTCATTTTTTTGAGTTTGCCACAATTCTTGGCCAGTATAGTTTTTTTTACAAACTAGGGGAAACAGGGTGTTACAGATTGTACAACCATGGGGATGGACTCACACTTAGCCTCTCTCGAGGGTTGGGGAAATGGATCATTTATAGTTGACTTAAAAATGGATTTTGAAAGTATACCCTTGCACCCTCCTAAGTTTCATAAATCATCCTCTTTGATTTCTCCTTCTATATCATCAAAATGGACCTTTATTTCCTTAGACCTTGAGTCTCTGTGCTTAAACATGCATTTCTAGGGGGTCTGAGGTTTGATGTCCTTAAGGAGGTTGACCAATTTAAAGCAAGGCGTAAGTCCACCCTTAAACATGCACATGAGTGTGCATCTCATGAAGTGTCTCAATGTAGACAAAGAATTATCTCTGGGTCCTTAGAGCTGGATTAACCTCGAAGATGGGTCTCTCATGAAAATAATGTCTGCAAATATGCGTGGCTTGGGGGGAAATGTAATAATTCACGATCACCCGCAAGCATATCAAAGGGATCTAGAAACCTAAAAAATAAAAAAACTCATAGCAATTTGCAAGAAATAAATAAAGAAGAGAATATTAACTCTTGAAGTACATAAGAATTACTTAATTCTCATTAACCATAATGTGAGTACATATAAGAAATTCAAATCCTAAAAAAGGAAATTTGAATTCCATCATGCATGGTGCATGATAACCTAGTTAGACTTAACTCATAGCTTAAATGCCCTGATTTAGCCATGCAATCTCTAAATAGTGAGTTAAATACCCTAGGATGTCAAGTGGTGACTTAGTTGCCTAAAAATAGGGATTTGATCCATGAATAGATCATAGAAAATAGAAACCAACTAAGAATAGTAAAGTGAAGTTCCTTTCTTCCTTGAATATAGGGATAAGGTTCCTTGAATAACTCGAGGAACTCAAACATAGAAGACATAATCCCAAAAATAAAAATTAGGATGCTAAAATCAAGGAAGAGGGTGAGAAGTGTGACTCCACTGGCTAAGAATAGCATATTTCCCCTAAAATCTAGGGATGGAGTCCTACTATGGCTCACTTGGTCAAAATTAGTCAAATTTTGACCAGTAGCATCATGTGACCAAGATCTATAATACCTAGGTGAGAGATTAAGGCTAAGGAGATGGAAAATATTCTCTAATACGAAATACCAAAAAACTTTCCATGAGATGACTTGTAGATGTGGATCGTCTTGATATTATCTTAATTCAAGAGTCCATGGGTTGCAGTGAACCTTTAATATATAATTTGCAAAAAATACTCCTGGGATGGGGGTTCTATGGGGTGGATTCTAATGGCCATTCTAGGGGACTTATCACTATAATTTAAGAGAATTCTAGTCTTATTAATTAATTCTCTATCTCCTCAGGTTCGTTCACATAATTTTTTTTCAAAGAGATGGATAGAACTATCTCCCTTATCAACCTTTATGGTCATTACCAAGGGAAGGATGCATTATGGGAGAGGTTGTTTGCTCTCAATTGTATAGAGTCTGAAAATTTTGTTATTGGAGGTGATCTCAATTTCACAATTAGCAGGGAAGAAATATGGGGGCCATTGGCTTGTGAGGACAAGATGGCTAGAATTTTCCTTGACAAATTGGAGTTGGCAGGTCTAATATATCTTGAAGATGTTCAATTGTGACTAACATGGAGAAATACTCATAGTGGCGAGGAGGGGGTTTCTAAAGGAATTGATCACTTTCTTTCACATCATACATTTATCCAAGATGTTGGTTTTTACCATTCATGGGTGGGGTCAGTTTGATGTTTATACCACTATCCTGTTTTCATAGAATTGGGTTGCATGGGGAAATTGGCCACCCCCTTCAAATACAACCCTTCATGGGAAGAAGTGGAGGATTTAAGGACTCTCATTAAGGAAAATTGGACTCCTTTTTAGGAAGATTCTAAAGTGTTTGCCTATTCTCAATTTGTCTCTGGCCCATGTAATATTAAAGAGAAAGTCTCTCTCTAGGCCGAGGAACAAAAGAAAGAAAATGAGCATGCTATTCGTTCCATTGAAATTGAACTTGAATATCTATATGCTCAGAAGCAAGGGTGACATGCGTCTCCTTCCGATTTTGATATTTTTTGAACTTTGGAAGCTAAATTGTATAACATATTGTTACACATTATTTTCGTCACCCTCATGATCGTTAATGATGTAAACCTATATGTTTCCTTCAAAGAGGTTAGTGGCCTTAATTCCTGAAGAAAGAAGAGAGAAGAACTTTCCTTGAGAGAAGAAGTTGTGTTTTCCTCTGTAAAAACCCTATTTTGGAGGATTTCCACGGGTTGCACCATAGCTGGGGTGCGGAAATGCCTGATTTCTATAGGCTGCACTATAGCTAGGGCACGAAATTTCCACAGCCTGCACTATAGCCAGGTCGCGACGACCTTCGTACGTGGGAAAAATGAGCATTTTATCGATGCTTCTAGAAGGAGAAGATTCTATGGTGAGGTGGCCTCTGAATGGTTTGGATCTTACTCACTTTCATGATTTAGTGGGATCATCCTAACCTCCTCACCTTATTCTCTTCAACTTATAAAAGGAGAGGAGATCTCATGGAGAAAGTTAGCTTGATTGGGCTGGAAATTTCTTGGGCTTGTTAGCTTGGTTAGATTGTCTTTGAGCTTTGATTTGTCAAGATAAATTGTGAGTAGCTATAAGATCCATGGTCTCAGAATCCTTGGAGCAAGAATGGTCTCAGAATCCTTGGAGCAAGAAGTGTGTGGGAAGCAAGGAATTGTTGGAAGGAACCTTACAACATCAAGGCATCCGGTTGTAATCTCTCTTCCTATTATTAATATAATACAGTGGCATGTTTCTTTCCCATAGAATTATCTTTATTTTATTGCATAATTCCTTGATAATATTCATAGGCTGTCACTGAATATACTCCCTCTGCTTTCACTTTGGTTGGTTTCTGTCTCACTGCAGGATCAATATCACAAGAGCACCAGAGCGAAACAAGAAGAAAAAATACATAAGGAAGCGACATTTAAAGGTATGTCTATCGTCTTTTGTTGGGTAGTAAATTTGATGAGTAGAGCCTAGGGAAATCTCCATGTCCTGTCGTGTTTTGTTCTAGATATAGGTGGATCTAGGGGGATTATTCTATGTCCGCATTCACTAATTTACCCGATAACACATATTGCTAGAATAGGAAAATGCATGGAGACTAAAGAGCCAGGTCCTTGTTGTTGTTTTTGTAGCATCAAGAAGTATTCCCACATTTTCTTAGGTGTTGAGGATGTGGGAGCCATTCTTGACACTCACATTGTGATTTCCTTGTAAAAATACTTTGTGTGAGGTGTGAGGAATTGTGGGCTTGTTGATGGGATTTGTGGTTGCTTGATGGGGTTTTGAAGCCATTGAAATATTAAACAAGTCTAATTATTGTTGAGTTTTTGGAGAGGGCACCTAAGTTGATTTAGGGGATTCTAAATCAACCTTAGAGTTGTATAAAAGGAGAACCTTGTGAGAGAGAGAAATATACACAACAAGTGAAAGGGGAATTTCACTCTGAATTTATGAGTAGATTTGAGGCCATATAGGGATGAGTCATGGAGAAGGTCTATGTAAGGCATGTGGTAAAGAAGGAAGCCAAGTTTTTTTTTTTTTTTGGGTGCAGACCTACATCAAGTGCTATAGGGTATTCTTGGGCAGGTAGCTTGGAGAGGAGGACCGAATAGGTCCTAGACCCAACCATAAAAAGGGATCCTTAGTTTGTGGAGTTTTGGAGGCTCGACCTGCAAGAAAAGGGAAGCCGCAGGGTTTTTGGAGGTTCGTTCTGTAGAGAGAAGAGGAACCTCAGTCCACAACCTTTGAGGGCCAATGCAACTACAATTTTGAGAAAATTTCGTGGGCTGATACAATCGTAATTATGGGATAGTCTTGGGGATGTTACAGTTAGGTTTTTGGCGCTATTACATTCATCATATATCCATCTTAGCAGTAGGTAGCCAAGGGATGGCTAGCCGCAGGTGAAAGAGGAATGAAGGTCAGTTGTGAAGAGGAGAAAAGGAGGGCCATAGCCTTGGAAACTCAACTGTAGGGACAAAGATGGCCAGGCTCTGTGTAGAGGCCACCACTAGTCTAGTTCTTGTTGAGCATGGAAACCGAGGAGGGTTTCAAGAATACTGTAAGGATCATTTCAATATATGTTTTCCTTTGTTTTTGGCATTTTTCTATGTAAGGAAATTAGGCCATTTTCCCTGGTACGAGAGCCCATTGTTTTGAGGTTGTATTGAATGAAGAAAAAATGATTTTGACATTAAATTCCTGTGTATGATTCAATTGCTAGTTTTATTTTCCACTGTGCTAATTTGTTAGACATCTCAGTGTGTTTATGTTCACAGTTTAGAATGTGTGATTTCTCTACATGTTGTTGATAACCTAGACCAGACCTAAGGTGTGATCAAAATCTAATAGTCCTCTGAATCAACGTTAGTGACCAAAACACATTTTTTTTTAAAACTAAGCCAATCATAGGAAAAAGTTCAATACTATTTGGGAGCTAAAGGATCCACAGGGAATTAAGGAAAGGGGTTTCAAATATCTAGCTACTTTGGGGGTTGTGTATTTCAAGGAATTGTTTAAAGAGTCGGAGCAAGCCGAGACAAGTGAAATATTAAATTTACTTTCTATGTTTCCAAGATTAATTGAAGAATATGAAAAAAATGATATATATAAATAATTCACCAAGGAGGAACTCCGAGCGGTCATCTCCATTTTACAGGAAAGGTAAAATACCAGGCCTATATGGTTGGATAGAAAAATTCTTCAAGGAATTATTTTATATTGTTGGGGCCGATTCTTTTTTCGAGTGGTGGAAGAAGTTCGTGTCTCGGGTAAGATGATGCATAGTATTAATTCTACATTCATTGAAATCATTACTAAATTGGATTTCCCTAGTACCTTTGACAATTTTCAACCTATTACACTCTGTTATTATATTTACAAGATCATCACAAATCTCATTGCGATTATGATCAAACCAATTCTTTCCAATATTATCTCACCAGAAAATTTTTCCTCAAGGGCATGCTTATTCACGAAGCCATTGGTTCGGCTCAGGAGGGTATTCACTCAATTAAAATCCATAAACAACCTGTTTCAGTTATCAAAATCGACCTCTCTAAGGATTATGATAGAGTCTATTGGATTTATCTTTGGATTTTTCTTCTGCATATAATGTTGGGACACTTAGTTATACTGAGAGGCGGGGTGGATCAGTGTAAGACTAATTTTTCTTTTCTTACAATCTTTACCAATTTGTTACTTCATTAATTATAAGCAGTTAATGAGAAATGCACATACAAACATATAATTCACTGAACGTAGAGATAATGTGGAAACCCAAATGAGAGAAAACCACATAAACGTTTCTTTATAAAATCTTGTGGGAACCAACCTGTTGTTACAATGCTTGCAATAACCAACCTGCATAGGACACCAATCTCCTCTCTTGAGCACCAACTCAACAATAATGTTTGTAGGCACCAACCTGTAGGAGACACCAATCCCCTTATTTTAGCACCAACTCATCAAAGCGTGTAGATACCAATTTTACTGGAAACATCAAACTCCTCAAGATGTTAATGATACTAAATTATCTCTTTCCTTCAAGCCTTCACTTACAAAAGTTTGCTTCTTTGTCTCTCCTGTAACAATTCTCTATCTGCATAGTTTCAGAAGTTCCTTTGTCCTTGCACCTCCTAGCCATTCTTAAATTATCTTCCTTTCATTCTCTAGAATCCTCGAATCTCAGAGCCTCAGAGCCTCAGAGCTTCTCTTCACATGATCCACACTTACTCACACTTCTCACTCTTCCATTTATTCCTCTTTGGGTTCTGCAAACTCAAAAATCCTTAGTCTCCCATTCTTTCTCAATTATTTCACACCCTTAAACTAGATTCGAACATCGTTATTTATATATTCTATACTTCCAAGATTTTTTCCACATACAAAAGTATGTCCATGAATTTGGTTCCATGAAGTCGGCTCCATATATCCTCAAAAATGGGTTGCAACACTCCTTAGAAACCAACATAGGCCCCCTTTGGTTTTGTGTGTGTTCTTCTCTCAGACCATAGTGCATAGTTCAACACTCAACAACCTTTTGATCTTCCCTTGATCTAATATCAACCATCAATCATCTTGTTGTCCACCAAACATTCCATGCAACTACAATGCATGACAACTGTTATGATATCCTTGATTAGATCTCAATCATTGATCTGATCATCACCCAACATAAACACACAATACCCCCTTGATGCTCAACAACTGTCTGATCTGGACCTCGAATTGATCTTGACCGTTGATCCAAGTCTCACATAGCTCAAGCACACAACTCACAACTACAGTCAGATCATATCTTTGATCAACCTCAACTGTCAATCTGTCATCTTGATGGTTTCACCGCAGGTCTAAGGCATATCTTTTCATACCTTTGTGGCCTCGAGAATGCACCTTCATGTTCTGTCGCAATCATTTTGCACCTATAATTAAACACATTTCCAAGCGTTTCTATGTGTGTCTAATGCATATCTTTCCATACCTCCATGACCTACAAAATGCACCTTCTCATTCCATTGCACTCACTCTGCATCAATACTTAGAAACATTTTTAAGTATTTCACCATGGGTCTACGAGACATCATGAGTCATTGGATCTCTCTCCCTCTGGGTCGTCCGATCTGTGACAATTTGTGAACTCCCGGGACATCCGATCTTCTGACAAGCGACAACCTTCTGGGCCATTTTATCTGTGATGAGTGGTGACCTCTTGGGTCATTGGATCTCTCACCCTCTGGACCATCTGATTTTTGATAAGTGGCGATCTCCTAGAATGTTGGATCTCTCGGTACTTAGTCATTCTTGATACTTAGCTAATTTTTTATATCTCACCATGCTCCAAAACATATTCGTTCTTCTCTTATTCACGATTTCATCCGTCCGACCATACACTCTTGATACTTAGCCATTTCTCGAGACATCTCTATCCAACCAATTCTTGGTACTTAGTCATTTTAAAGATCTCACCACGGGTCCATGGGTTCACACTCATTTCTTCACATAATCTCAATTCTCCGTCGTACTCACTATCTCCGCGATGGATTGATACTTCATCATTTTTCAAGATATCTGTCCAACTGATTCTTGGTACTTAGTTATTTTCAAGATCTCACCGTGGGTCTGCTGGTTCATGCTCATTTATTCACATATTCCCGATTCTGTGTCATGCTCACTATATCCAAGATGTATTGATATTTAGTCATTTTTCCAGATCTCTTGTGCTGATATTGCAGATGAGGTGGCTTCCATGCAGATGTCTTCTTCACATACAATGGATGACATGGCATCAATATGTGTCATGAAACGTGGCATTGATGTGGTACTCATTTGAATGGACACATGGCGCTGATGAGGTTGCTGTCATGGCGCCGACGTGGTTGACATGGCCCACTAAGTATCAGGCTCCAATATTTTGATCTTAACCGTTGATCTATGGAGATGAACAATAAGGATTTAACCTGTTTCGGGTTCAAAGTTCTTCATAACAAAAGTTAACGCCTTGCGCACAGTTCCATGACTCTTCATTCACATTTAAACTATGTTCTTTCATGTTTTCATTATAAACTCTTTATAGTTGTTTTTCCTCGTGAATGTGGGATTTGTCTCTGTAATATTCCATATATAAAAAGTATGAAGAACATAAATAAATAACTAGAAATGGTAGATGTACAACAATATAACCAAAAAACCACCACGATAATACCAAGATGATAAAAAAATAACACCAGAAATAACACTTTGATTACTGAGAGCAATGTTCACTTGCCTCTTCGAGGGGGAAACCTCCAACAGAGCAGAGATCTATTACAATAATATCTAATACAAAAGTTCTCATACCCTCGACTCCTATTTATATTAAATATGTCTATCAAAAGAACCATCTAGAGGAAGATCCTTTTAGAAGCAAAAGCTTCTATTTGGTCTTCTTACATTGGACTTATTCTTTCTTATTGCTAGGCCTTATTAATATTGACCTTTATTACATGGAAACATATTATTCTACCTACATGAGGGGTTAGGTCCCTAACATGTCCTCCTACACTTCCTTGATGGTTTGCTGATGTAGTCGACGCTCATGCTGGTCCAAAAATGCTTGTGGTTGTAGCCAAATGGAGCCTTCTTCGTCCAACTCAGGAAGGCTAGTTTGAGCTTGGCACTTAGTTCCAATCACCTTCTTTAAGAAAGAAACATGAAAAACTGGATGGCGCTTAGAATGACTGGGCAAAGCTAACTGATAGGCCACCTATCCCACACGCTTGAGAACAATATAAGGACCATAAAATTTGGTTGCCAGTTTCTGACAATGATCAACCTTGAGGGAAGTTTTATTGTAAGGTTGCAGTCGAAGAAACACCTGATCCCCTTCTTCAAATTGACATTCAGAGCAACCTTGATCTGCTTGTTGTTTCATGCGATTCTGGGCCATGACCAAATTCTCTTCGAGGGTATGAAGAATAACTTCTCGAACTGTAAGTGTTTGGTCAACCGCCTAGACCTTCGAGACACCAGGAAAATATGAGAGGACTGAAGGTGGATTTTGTCCACATACCGCTTCAAAAGGAGTCATGTGCCTAGCTGTATGTTACAAAGTGTTGTACCACCATTCAACTAGTGGTAACCATTGAGCCCACTGATTCTTCCTTTCCGATGAAAAACACCTCAAATATGTTTCCAAACATTTGTTGACAACTTCAGTTTGACCATCAATATGGGGATGATAAGATGTGCTAAGATGCAATTGGGTCTCTTGTAGCTTGAACAATTCTTACCAAAAATTGCTGGTGAAAGTTGGGTCGCGATCAGAAACAATAGAATGTGTCATGCCATGAAGCTTGAAGACATGATCCATGAAAAGTTGAGCCACAATAGATGCTATAAATGGATGTTGAAGAGAACATAAATGAGCATACTTGGAAAGAAGATCAACTACCACCATGATGATTGATTTATTTCCTGATTTAGGTAAGTTGATGATAAAATCCATAGAGATATCCTGCCAAATAGCAGGTGGATCAAAAGTGGTTGTAGTGTGCCAGGAGATTTGACAATTTCACCCTTGTTGCATTGACACACATCACATTCAACCACAAAATTATGAATGTCCTATTTCATACCCTCCCAGAAAAAAGAACGTTTGACCCGTTTATAGGTTTTGGCAAACCCAGAGTGCCCAACTGTGAGTGTAGCATGAAGCTCATAAAGTACCGCGGATTTAAGTTTTGACTATTTACTTAAACACAAATGGCCTTTGTATCGAAGCTCATCATTGAGCCAAGAGTACCTTGGGTAAACTAGAGAATTGGACTGCAATTGTTGTATCATATGCGAACTTTTGGGATTGTGTAGCCATTCCCTATAAACAACTTGGAGCCAATCTGGTACAATGAAAGAGAGAGAAAAAAGAGACCCTTCATCTTCATATTTTTTGGAAAGTGCATCAACAACCACATTGTCTTTGCTTTTTTTGTAAATAATCTAATAATCATATCCAAAGATCTTAGTCACCAATTTTTGTTGCTCAGGGGAGGAAAGGCATTGTTCTAGAAAATACTTGCGACTTTGATGATCTGTTTTAATTTGGAAGCGTTTCCCCAATAGATAAGGTCGCCAAAAATCCACGTCATGCAAAATAACCAACATTTCCTTTAATAGATTGATTTGCCCAAATTTCTCTACGACAATTGTTTGTTGGTAAAGTCCAAAGGCCGACCCTCTTGCATAAGGAAAACACCAATTCCTTTCCCAGAAGCATCACATTCTAGGACAAAGGTATTTGTGAAATCAGGAAAGGCCAAGACTGGAGTGGTGCACATGGCCATCTTCAAGGTTTGAAAATCCTGAGCAGCTGCTGGAGTCCAAGTGAAATAATTATTTTTAAGGAGTGCAGTGAGAGGTGCCATAATATTTCCATAATTCTTAACAAACTTGTGATAATAACTTGTTAAACCCATAAATACCCGCAATATTTTGAGAGTCTTTGGGTGAGGCCAATCTTGCATAGCTTCAATCTTTTTAGGATCCACCCTGACGCCGTCCTTGCCAACAAGATGACCCAAGTACTCTACTTCTGAGGTGCCAGAAGAACATTTAGATTGTTTGAGGAAAAGTTGGTGCTAAGAGAGTAGATGGAGAACTCGATCCATGTGAGTAAGATGGTCTGTCTAGGTTTTATGAGGATATCTTCAAAGAAAACTAACACAAAATGATGGAGAAAAGGACGGAAGACATGATTCATGAGGTTTTGGAAAGTGGATGGAGCATTACACAAGCCAAAGGGAATGAACAAAAACTCATAGTGGCCCTCATTAGTTATAAAGGAAGTCTTAGGAATGTCTGCCTCTTTCATACAGATATGGTGGTAGCCCGAACGAAGATCAAGTTTAGTAAAGAACTGGGTGCCACTCAATTCATCCAAGAGGTCATCGATGATAGGAATGGGAAATTTGTCTTTAATGGTGAGTTTTTTGAGGGCATGGAAGTTAATATAGATGCCCCAAGAACCTTCTTTATTAAGGAACATGACCACAGGAGAAGAGTAGGGGCTCGTACTAGGGTAGATAACACTTGCGTTGAGCAGTTCTTGAACCATTTTCTCAAATTTTTTTTTTTTTTGGAAAAGGGGTGATGATAGGGACAGATATTGGGAAGAAGGCTTCCTAGGACAAGGGGAATAGAATGATAATGAACACCATGGGAAGGAGGGAGTCCCTGGGGAGTGGAAAAAACCATTTGATGTTTAGAGAGGATGGATAGGAGGTCCTGTGGCACAAAGGGTGTCTCAGTGGATTGGATGGCATGGAGTTGGGAAATAATGCCAGAATGACCTTTTTTGAGCAGATTTTCCATGCGATGGGAAATAATGATCTCCGGGGAACTGATGGTGGTGCCTTGGAACCTATATTGTTGGACCTCCTGGTCGAATTGCATGGTTAATTCCTTAAAATCCATGAGAATGGGACCCAAAGTCCTTAGCCAGTCCGCACCCAACACAATGTCACAAATGCCCATTTCGATAGAAAACATATGAGATTTCATATGGTATTCACCAATTTGGAGACACACATTTTCACAACGCCCTCCACATTTCATGGACACACCATTGGAAATCATGATTCGAAAATTATTGACTGCACGTATATAACAATTAGTTTCTTGGGAAATGCAATGATGAATAAAATTATGGGTGCTTCCACTATCAACAAGAGTGATGACCTTCCTATGCTTGACGTAACAAATTAGCTTGAGGGTTTGGGAAGAAGAGAAGCCAGTGAGAGCATTTATGGAAATGATCGGTTCTACTTCAAGAGGGTCTGAGGGAGGGGTTATGTCCATGGGTTCAGGTGACACAGACACAAGGGGACCCTCAACATCCTCTTTTGAAACATCCTCTAAGATGGTCATACAAAGATTTTGTTCCTTACACTTGTGTCCCAGAAAATATTTGTCATCATAATCATGACAAAGGCCTTTGAGTTGTCGTTCAACCATTTTGGCCCTGGTCAATTTCTGGATCTTGAGTGGAGTAGAAGGAGGAGTGGGAGTTACTTGTTTACTCTGAAAAATAAAGGAGGGTTTGTGGTTTTGAGAAGAGACAACCTGTTGTGATTCCTTAGATCCTTTAGTAGCGTCCAACCAACTCTGAGGCTGAGCCATGAGGACATGAGCACGAATCTCATCCTTGAGGCCACTGATAAAACATTCTCAGAAAAAATCATCAGACGTGCCCTCTGTACAAAAATCCAGTCACTCAAAAGCAGCTATAAACTCTTCCACTGTGCCAGATTGTTTCAACTTTTTCAAACAACCTAAATGGTTGGTGTCAGTGTCAAAGTGTTCATAAAGCTCTGCCACAAAGTGTGTCCAAGCCACATACCCTTGGTGGGAATTTTTTCTCCATTGCCACCATTGCCAACGTTCTTGATCTAGATGGAGAACACCATACCAGAGTTTGGCCAACTCATCTGTAATGCCATGCAAAGTGAAATAATGTTCCATTTGAGTTACCCAACAAGTGGGATTTGAGCCATCAAATTTGGTCACATCCACATGCGGAAGGCGTAGGTTACACTGAAAGTGATGGGGCTGAAAATTCTAGGAATGAGAGGAAGTTTCACCTTCAATATGCAAAGGTGGTTCAAATAAGGGAGGATCTGCAGGGATATGCATCTTAGCGCATATCGTCGTAGCGACATATTCAAGATGGGTAGTAATGTCTTGTTTGATCTCTTATCTAAGTTCCTCGATTGAGGTAGCGACTGAATTCGCGATGGAGGAATTCATTTTTTAATTGATGGAGAGAATATTGGCATTGATATGTCGTACTTCTTGTTGGGTTTCTGTGAAATTAGAGTGCAAGGTATTGAAGAGAGATTCCAAGTCTTGGCTACGGGTATGGGCCATGATGACTAGGGAACACGAAAAGGGTCAGGTGGGACCACACAAAAAATGGTTTATGGGTGAAGTGTATCACAACGATCAGGGCGACGAGGTGAATCCAATGGGGGAAATCCCAAATAAGGGTGTTGGAAGGAGGTTGGGTCCATAATTTTTTTTTTTGTTGAAAAATGATAGGTATGACTGCGATCAGGGTGAAGAGAGAAAACCAATGGAATAGGTATCAAATAATGGTGCCAACATAATCCAGACCTCTTTTTTTTTTTGTTTTACTCCTGACGAGTTATACTCTGATCTGAAGAATACTGCAGTGATGAAATGTCCAAATGCTTAACAAGAAGAAATGTGTAGTAATTTCGGAACTCGAATTCAAGAGACACAGTTGCGTCACAATAGATCTTGTCTGTTTTGTTTTCATTTCCATCCCAAGGGTTAGGTATTCAAGGGTTCTACAGACAAGGGTTTGCCCTGTGCTATAACTCTTTGATATACGTGCGGGGTCCAACAGTAGTACTCGACCCAATATCTTAGGGAACCAACTAAGGAGGCTAGACTGTACCCTTATCCGTACTACCTGACTACCCAGGTATTAGAGAGTATCTTCCCGAGTGTTGTTCTCAGTGGCACTATAGCAGTTAGACAACCTATCAGTTTATCTACAGAGGGATTCAAAATATCTAGGCCGATCTGTATACATGTGTTGTCTGATGCGCTACCACTTGAAGGGGTACCAACAAGGGTTACAAGGGTGGCCAATAGATGTGCGCCCAAGTATCACTTGTATTTTCTACGTGTATGAATCCTTGACCACGAGTTTATGCACGTAACGACAAATCTCTATAGCTTAAAGACATTGGAATACGTCTCTACCCTGAAAAAAATTAACCCACAATTTTATGCCGAGGAAGGTGCTGTGATACCACTTGTAATATTCCAGATATAAAAAGTATGCAAAACATAAATAAATATCTAGAAATGGTAGATGTACAACAATATAACCAGAACAACACCACGATAATACCAAGATGATAACAAAATAACACCAGAAATAACACTTTGATTACCGAGAGCAATGTTCACTTGCCTCTTTGAGGGGGCAACCTCCAGCAGAGCAGATCTCTATTACAATAATATCTAAGACAAAAGTTATCATACCCTCGACTCCTATTTATACTAAATATTTCTATCAAAAGAACCATCTAGAGGAAGATCCTTCTAGAAGGGGAAGCTTCTATTAGGTCTTCTTACATTAGACTTATTCTTCCTTATTTCTAGGCCTTATTAATATTGACCTTTATCACATGGAAATATATTATTCTACCTACATGAGAAGTTAGGTCCCTAACAATATCTTTATCTCGATTTGGTTATCTGGGCCCGAAACCTCTTCTGCCAGACTTAATACATGTCCATACTTCCTGAACACTCTTTTGATTTCTTGATGCTCTTCGATCTCATCCTCTATTTGTAGGATCATCTCGTCTAGCGTCCAATTGCAACTTCTTTTCATTACTATGTAGTTTCGAAATTTCTTTGGTTGTTCTCGCTCAATCACTTCATCTTCTAGGTAAAAAAGGACACTTGCAAAAACTTGACAACACACAATGGTCTTTGCACACAGAGGGCCATCAATGTAGAGGGGCATTCTTTAATTCCTTGGTGCGATTCACACAATGAGACACTGCTCTTTAACACATAATCTCATTGGCTTAGAGAGACATTCACCGTATCCCCCTGTCTTTGACATCAATGACAATGTCTCCCCCTATATTTGACATCGATGACAACACAATTTCCAACGAACTCACCCTATCTTTGACATTGATGACAACACAATTTTCAGTGAACTTCCCCTTTGTCATTGATGACAACACTTAGTTATTTTAGTGCTCCCTTACACGTCTCTCTTTCTACAAATCTCCCCCTTTGACATCAATGATAAAGAGTTTTTCTCCCCCTTTCACTTTATTCTTTATTCTCTTCTCTACGACCAACACCCTTCTCTCTTTCGACATCTCCCCCTAAGATGGTGCTCCTAATGTAGTGATTTAGTGAGTGGATGGAATAGGTACCACCCCTAGTTTATGTCTCAGATACTTGTAGAGTTATCTAGGAATAGGTTTTGTAAGTTCCTTTGTGATGATATATTCTAGCTTGAAAATCTATTCTGTGACTTTCTCTCTTAATAAATGATACTTGTTTGGAATGTGCTTTGTCTTCGAATGCATGACATGATTCTTGGAGATATTTATTGCACTAGTATTGTCGCACACTATTTATATTGGTTGATTATACTCTACCTTAATGTCCTTCAACATTTGTTTCATCCAGAGGACTTCTGTACAACATGCTACTGCTGCAATGTATTCTACTTCTGCTGTGGATAGAGAAATTGATGATTGCTTCTTGCTAAACCAAGACACTAGATTGTTGCCTAGAAAAAATGATTCATCACTGGTGATTTTTCTATCCTCCACACTACCTGATCCAGATTTATAAATAGAACGAAATGAAATACGTATGTATAACAAAGAAATGCACAAAGATACAATAAAACTTGACTTCTATTAATAAAGAGAACATGTTAAAACTATAAAATGCAGAGTGAAACAAACTTGCTCGAATGGTGGAAACTTATCTCTGAGAAGAGATGTGATGACTATGCTCATTCGCAACAAGATGAGTAAAATGAGGCTCCAAAGACCTTTTTAACATTAAACATAAATGATAAAACCATAAACATAAAAAACCCTAACCCTGGGAGATGAAACACCAAAAGGTTTGTGGGCCCCAATAGGGGTAGTTGATATGCCAACTTCCCGAGGGCATAACATTTGCATACGATATCCATTTGGGGTACTCAATACACCATTGGAAATGTCTAGGTGAGGAGTACAAATTATGTTTGGCCTAGAATTTTCCTTTAGCTCCATACTAGGTGTTGCCGAGCCAAAAAAAACATTGTTTAGGGCCTCAAATTACCTTAGAATTTTGGGACTCGAAAAAATGTATAAAATTGCCAAAATGGAAAACTGTTCTTTGATCCAGTGGAATAGGTGGGTGGCCATTGATATCCACCTAGATCAGCCCTCCCCCCTTAGGAAGAAATGGTATCCATTGCGTTGAGTGCCCCTATCAGAAGGGGAAACATCTACTAAAATTGGCCCCAGGTAAGCCACTTGCCTTGGTGTAGGAGTTTCCCTGCTTTGACAACCCTATAAAGCTAGATCCTCTGTTGGTGAGTGCCCTTACTTAATCCGAGTGTCCGTAATATGATCAATGGATACCTGTTCCATGTAGTCAAGGTTGAGTTCTATCCATGTCAACTGCTTTGCGATCTCTAATGTGTCCAATAATGGTGGGAAGTATGGCCGAAGGAGGTCCACATTCAACACTGGGTGCAGGCCAAGGAAGGGGGGAATACTTAGCTCAAAATCATTGTCACCCATAACCTTGGTGATGGTGTAAGGTCCATCATGAAGTGGACGAAGCTTCTGATGGGTCCCTATATGGTTCTCTTTCTACATATGAAACTTGACCTTGTCTCCCACTTGAAACTTGTGTGGCACCCGATGTTGATCATGGCATTTCTTGTACTTAGCATTGGCTTTATGAAAAATGTCGTGGACCTGTTGGTGGATGTGCTGAATCCGTTCAATAAAATTGGTTGATTTGTTGGCCTCAGAATGAACATGGGAATATTCTACCTGTGTGGTCGCAAGGGGCAATGCAACATTAATGGGACCCAATGGTTGAAATCCCAGCCCCATCTGAAAGGGGTTGTGTCCGGTCGATCTATGGAGCACTATGTTGTAGTTGTGATGAACATAGGGGAGACTTTCATTCCATGTGCATGGATGCTTGGAGTTGTATATGCACAATGTTTGCACTCTTTTCGTCAATATGTGAGCAAAAAGTGAGTGCTTACATGCCTAGTTGGGCTCTGCTAGTCATGACAGCTGTGATGTAAAAGGTTAGAAAGAAAACAACTAAGCTATTAACAAGAATTAAACAAAAAC
>JZKD02S1107252.1:52779-71191 GCA_000966675.3 Picea glauca
TGATGTCAAATCGACTTGGGAGCCGATCCATTAGTGGTTGGGAGGCCGACCAGCTTCATAAATGCGCCGTTTGGCAGGCGCGCGAGTTTTGCACCCCACAGCCGTGCATATGCGCTCCAGATACGAAGATGTTGCGTGCGCGCGCGCGCGCTCAGTGGGTGCATAACGCTTTTTAATTTTTTGGCCATTTTGCATAGTTTTGACCCTTTTGCTGTGCTATGGAGTTAATCCTTGTGCCATGAACGACTGTTTTTCTGTGCTGATGATGCGGAGTTCTTGTCGCCCTGTGCGGACGAAATTTCAGTGATAACACACAAGATATGAATGATCATCCGATTGATGACCTTTGTTTAGCCATCATTTTAGGGGTCAAAGGAAGTGGATTTGGTGAGATTGGTGTCCAACAGTGACCAAAGGATCGACCAAAATGTGCCGAGGAAACTACTATCCTGATCTGATATGATGGTATATGCTATCCCAAAATGTACCCACACCCGTTTAAAGAAAATATTGGTAGTGGCCCTACTGTTATACTCTTCTTGAAGGCTATCATAATGATCATCTTAAAAAACCGATCAACAACCACAAAAACACAATCATTACCTTGCTTGGTTGAAGGAAGGCCAACAATGTAGTCCATCAAGATGGATTCCCAGGGCCCATTGGGAGTAGGCAGAGGGGTGTATAGGCCTTTATTCTTAGAGGCTGGTTTGGAAATGGCTCATGCAGTGCAAGACTTTCTATACTTGTTGACATCCTATCGAAGTTTCAACCAATATAAATGATTCTGTAGTACTACCACAATGTTTTCCATGCCAAAATTTCCTACCATCTGACTATAGTGTGCTTCCAAAATCATCTTCGCATGCTCACATGAAGGAACATATAGGTGGCCCAAATGGCATAACAGTCTGTCCTAAAGATGAAAGTCAGTGACACTCATGCCTGTGCCCATCAATTGGTACATGATAGCTAAGTCAAGATCACTCTTGTAGAGTTGGGGCCACTCAGAGGCCTCATGTCCACAGTAGTGGAGCACCATGGTTAGGCTGGAAATTGGAGGTTGACTAAGGAAGTCAGTGACACGATTGATGCTCCATGTATTATATTTGATGTTGATATGGAATTGCTGCAAGTATGTGGACCAATTTTGATGGCGATCATTCTACAATTTGTCTTGTGTCTGTATGAACTGCAGGGGCTTGTGATCAGTGTGGGTGACCGTCTCCTTCCCGAGAATGTAATGCTTCCATTGGCGGTAGGCTTGTATAATGGAATACATTTCTTTTTCATAGGTGGGGTACTTACAAATGACATTTGATAGTGTCTCACTAGGATATGTCACTAGATGACTGTGTTGAGTGAGAACTGCGCCCACAACATAGTCTGAACCATAGATCTCAATCTTGAAAGGATGTTGTATATCAGGTAAGGAGAGTACTTGGGATGAGCACAAGCAATGTTTTAGATTATTAAATGATTGTTATTTTTACTTCCCCCACATGAAATTTTCCTTTCCACCACTCTTGGTCACTTGGTTGAGGGCCCATGCAATATGGGAGAATCCCAACACAAATTTGCAATAGAAGTTGACAAGTCCTAAGAAACTCCAAAGTTCAATCATTATGGTCGAGGCTGGATAGTCATGAATGACTTGGGTCTTGGCTGGATCCACATGCACACCATGCTCATCAATAATGTATCCTAGGTATTGGACCCTGTTCATGCCGAAGGAGAATTTTTCTAAGTTAGCATATAGCTAGTGCTGTCGCAAAGTGTGAAGGACCTGTTGAATATGATGCAAGTGTTTCTCCCAAGTCTTGTTGAAGATGAGGTTGTCATCTAGATATACCACCACAAAATAATTGGTGAAGGGCCGCAATATATCGTCCATCAACCGCATGAAATTTGCTGGAGCATTTGTTAAACCAAAGGGCATAACTATCCATTCAAAAAGACTTTCTTTAGACTTGAAATCAGTCTTCCATACATCAGTCTATTCTATTGGGACTTGGTGGTAGCCAAAGTTTAGATCAATCTTACTGAAGTACTTGGCCCCCTTGAGTTGGTCAAGAAGGTCATCAATTCGGGGAATTGGGTATCGATTTCTGATTGTGATTTTTTTTAGAGCCCTGTAGTCAATACAAGTCACCAGGTCCCATCTTTCTTCTACACGAGTACAATTGGGCTTTCGTAGGGTGAGGATATGGGTCATATGTGCCCCTTTTGAAACAAATATTGTATTTGGCATTTGATTTCCTCATTTTCCATTAGAGAGAAATGATATACTAACCCATTGGGTAGCGGTGCACTGGGGGTCAGATTGATGGAATGCTTGACCTGCCAGTGGAGCAGTACTCTGATGGGTGAGGATAAGATGTCTTTGTATTCTTATAGAACCTTGTCCGCCTACTTATGTTTCATGGAGAGTCCCTGTGTAGAAGCCATGGATGTAGCGACGACGTTATGTTCACTTTGAGAGCGAATCATGAAGAAGACAAATTTCCTGGTCTAGGAAATGACCTTCCTGCATTGCTTAGCAGAGATCAAAGAAATGGCGGTAAGTGGAGCTACCTTTGGTATCCTGTACAATTGTCTACCCAAAGTAAAAATAACACTATGAGGTCTAGACTCATATACAAAATGACATTTCCACAAGTATGGTTGGCCTAAAAGAACATCATAAACTTCAAGGGGGGAAATATCACATAATACCTCATCCTTGATGGGCTTGATTTCATAGGGCATGCGACACTATTGGATGATGCAAAGATCTCTCCCTTGGTGTAGCCACCTGATGGTGTAGGGATGAAGGTGTGGTTTCATCGATAATTCCAACCTATTGATGACCTCTGCTGAGATTAGTTTCTTTTGGCTTCCGCTATCGACAATGAAATGTAGCGAAGTATCCTTCACCCATATCTGTAAGTGAAAAATGTGCTCACCTTCCTCTGGTTCTTCTGGTTCACTTGGTTGGACCTTAGTGGTAGCGATAATGGGACTAGGTTCTCCATCATTTATCCACTTCCCCTTGTCTACGTCTTATTAAGAGATGGAACCTGTCTCTGAATCTGAGGCTTCCAGCTAGAACACCAACGACTTCTTCGAGTGACATTCATTAGATTTATGGCAGGGAATTTTATGGAATTCACACCACTTCCTAGTGTCTTTCTTCGTCTTCTCATTACCATTCTTTGTTTGCGGCTTGGAATGGTTGTCTTGAGGAGGTCCATCCTTGCTATGTCCCTTGTTCTATGGGTTGGGACCGCCTTTTCCTTGATTCTTCTATGAGGAATTTGCAGATCCAAATTCCTGCTTCTTTTGTTTAATTTTTTTTCTCGATTTTGACAACATATCAATAAGATGTGCCTAGAAAATCCATTTATGTTTGGATTTATCTATGCATACTACTGTGATAGTTGAGCACTAGACATCGTTTGGAGTCTTTGATACCTAGATTGGTGCACTCCATCTCGTAGCTTCTAACATGGTAGTATTGTTCCTTGATAGCATCCATGAAAGAATCCCAAGTGGGTGTGACTACAAATATTGCAGATTCCTCAGTGGCCCTTTTCTGAGAGTCTCCCACCAATCCTTGACATGGGGGACAACCTTAAGGAGCACAAAAGTAATCTTTTCTCTATCGAAAAAATTATGGACTGAAAAATACCCTTCTAGTAGATTCAACCATTTATCTAGAGCATCCACATCTATATGAACTTCAAATACAAAAATATCAAAACTCACTTGTACATTGAAGGGGGGAGACACCTCTAAAGTGGCCACTTGACGAAGATGCATCGCCTATTGGTAGTCATTGAAGGAGTTGTGAAAAATTATCCATCATCTCGTTCCTTTGTCACACGAGAGATTCCTCGAGCAACAGTTTAAAAGGTCCATATTTCTTTTCTTCTACCATCGAAGTCTGTCGGGGTTGGAGAGGATGGTCTTGAAAGGGATCAACTACTTCGTGTCCCAATTCTTTGTACCCTGACCTCATTGGAGACATGCATAGAGAGAAAAATAAAGAGCTGACTGCTCTGATACCACTGATCCATATTTATAAATGGAACAAAATGAAATACATATGTATAACAAAGAAATAGAAAGAGATACAGTAAAACTGGACTTCTATTAATAAAGAGAACATGCTGAAACTATAAAATGTGGAGTGAAACAAACTTGCTTGAATGGTGGAAACTTATCTCTGAGAAGAGATGTGATGACTACACTCATTCGCAAGAAGATGAGTACAATGAGGCTCCAAAGGAATTTTTAACATAAAAAATAAATGAGAAAACCCTAAACTCGAGAGATAAAACACCAAAAAGTTTGTGGGACCCGATGGGGGTAGTTGATATTTCAACTTCTCGAGGGCGTAACTTTTTCATGCGGTCTCCATTTTGGGAACTCAATACATCGTTGGAAAGGTCTAGCCGAGGAGTACACATTTCGTTTGGCCTAGTATTTTTCTATAGTGACATAAAAGGTGTTTCCGAGCCAAAAAAACATCATTTAGGGCCTCAAAACGGTCCCAGAAGTTTGGGACCCAAAAAACTATAAAAAACTACCAAAATGGAAAGCTATTGTTTGAGCCAGTGGAATAGGTGGGTGGTCACCGATATCCACTTGGATCACTACCTTCCCAATATGAATTTGTGTAATTTGTCAGAGTAAAATCCTTTCATGTGGGATACCATAAGCCAAAGTCCAACGTGGCTTTTAGATATCTGAATATTCTTTTTATTGCCTACACATGTATTTCCTTTGGTGCAACTTGAAACATTCCAACTAAACCTACTACCTGCATGATATCTGGTCTTGAAGCTGTCACATACAAAAGACCGCCTATCATTGATTTGTACAATGTTTGATTTGCTTCCTTTGATTCATCCTCTTTGCTTAGTTTAGAACCAGTGACCATGGGTGTGCTCATAGGTTTGTAGTCTTACATTTCAAACTTCTTCAACATCTCCTTGATGTATTTGGTTTGAGAAATAAATATGTCTTTGCTGGTTTGATAAATTTTGAACCGTAGGAAGAAGGACAATTCTCCAAGCACAAACATCTCAAATTTTTTTTGCATTTCTTTTGCAAACGTCTGGCTCATTCTACCAATATTACTTCCAAGAATGATATTATCCACATAAACTACAATGATTAACATCTTTGCATTATTTATTTTAATGTAAATATTTCTATCTGTCATTCCTCTTTTAAAACCTTGTTGTTGCAAGTACTTGTCAAGTATTGAATACCATGGTCTGGGAGCTTGCTTGAATCCATAAAGTGCTTTCTTCAATCTGGAAACATAATATTCATCTTCTGACAATAGGAACCCTTTAGACTGTTTCGTGTACACTTCTTCCTCTAAATATCCATTCAAGAATGCCGACTTGACATCCATTTGATACACCTTAAAATGATTGAATCTTGCAAATTCCAAAAACATTCTAATGGATTCTAATATTGCACAGGAGCAAAGGTTTATTCAAAGTCAATACTTTCTACTTGAGCATATCCTTTACAAACCAATCATGCTTTATTTCTTACTACTTGTCCATATTCATTTAAATTATTTCTGAATACCCACTTTGTGCTAATCACATTCTTTTCTTTGGGTCTTGGGACAAGTTCCCATGTTTGATTTTTCTCAATCTGGTTTAACTCTTTTTCCGTAGTATTCACCCAATGTTGATCATTATTGTCTTTTGCAAAGCATTTGTGCTCTATTTTGGACAATAAAGAGAGATTCATCTGCTTAGAACTGTTTTCCAGTTTTCTCCTAGTCTGAGTCTTAGCATTTTTATCACCAAGAATCAAGTTTTTTGGATGATTTTTCTGCACAAACCTTGATGGTGTTTGTGTATCTTGGCGTTTTGGTTTCTTCTTCATTTTCTTGCTGTTGTTCTTAATATTCTTCTTCTTCTTATTTGATGTAATATATTTCCTCTGCTTCTAGTTTGTTCTTATGTTGTGTTTCTTCATCTATTCTGACATTAATAATTTCAACAATCTTTTGCAGTATTTTGTTGCAACATCTATAGGCTTTGATTCTCGATGAATATCCAGGAAAAAATCCTTCATCTTCTCTTGAGTCAAACTTGCCTAGATCCTCATTGTCTCATTTGATGTAACACTTGATCCCAAATATTTTGAAGTGTTTGAAAGATGTTGTTCGACCTTTCCAGAGCTCATAGAGTGTCTTGTCACTATTGAATATGATTTTCCCTCTATTTAGAATATAGACATCAATGTAAATGACTTCTCTCCAAAATGTGTCTGATAGTTTTGCTTCATTTAACATTGTTATATAAATCTCTTGTACATGTATGCTCTTCCTTTCAACCACTCTAGTTTTTTGAGGAGTTCTTGTAGCTGAATGCTTTCTTTTTATTCCATGAGTTTCACATAATTCTTCAAATTCACTAGTAGTAAATTCACATCCATTATCTGACCTTAAGCATTTTATTTTCAGATCAGTCTCATTCTCAACTAAAGCTTTGAATGCCTTCAATTTTTCAAATGCTTCAAGTTTATTTTTAAGAAAGGTAACCCAGATCATTCTTGTATAATCATCAATGAGTAACATGAAATACACAATATTTTCTTCTCATAGATCGGCTCAAAATCCTCTTTGTTTTCTAATATTTGAGCATATTGTTTCATTCCAAGTCCTCATTCTTGTGCCACTGTGTCCTTCCAAAGATTTATTTTTTTCCATCTCTTTTTGGCTGTGTTTGCATCAAGTAAGCAATCTATATTATAATTGCTTTAGAATGTAAACCGTCAAGTGATTTGTTTCATCTTCATGTGGACAAAATGGGATATTTAGCCTTTGGTGTTCAAGTTAATCGTTAACGAGCCATTGACTTCAAACATTGCCAATAATTTATTTTTACAAAGTTTGAAGGAGTTATTTTAGATCCATTTTGTATCACACCTCTCCATTCATAGGATATTAGTCCCCAAAAGCATGAACTCAAAGATGCGACACATTGTTGTCTTCTCCAACACACTCTATTATTGGAAGCCTTTGAAAAAACCCATATAGTCTTAAAGAAATGTCTTCCATAGTATATTTCCTAGAAGAATTGATACTTCTAGGTCTACAAGTGTGTAAATTTATTATTTCCCCTTAACCTCGACTCTCCAAAGTTGTTTCCTGGATGTGTGGTTCCTCAGTTGAATCTCTAAAAGAAGCACCCAACACTTGGCTTCCGAATGTCTAGTTAACTTTCAATGTTGTCAAAAACTCCTACTATTGCCTGGGATACTTGGAATTCTCTTTATGTTCATAATTCTTCATGCTCTACTATCTCAAAGAATTGGTCGTTGAATCCTTTTTCCTTTGAACACAATGTCACCTTTGTTGAACAATTGGTTTGGATAGTTGGTTTTCATTGATTTCAACCCTTAGAGATTGATGTCAACCCTTGGAGAGGTCCAAAGATATGGATGATATTGTTGGATAGTTGATTGACATTTGTGTGATCGTGATTGATGGTGATTAGTTGAGGTGTGGTCATGGGCCCTGAAGCCGATCAAGGAATATGAACAAAAAGGATAGTGTAATTGTTGGATTACTAAGAGGGGGGGTGAATCAATAATAGAGCAATTTAATCCTTTTTAACCATATAATCTAAGTGTTATATCAATGTAGCATTATCATCTAATAACTGCAGAGTAAATAAGAAATGAACAAATGAACAATCATACACATACAAAGTACACCAGTGTTTTATGTGGAAACCCAAAGTGGGAGGAAACCACAAAATGATTTTTCTTATATGTCTTGAAGAATTACATTCATTGGAAGCACCAACTTACTTTTTTGTTCAGCTACAACTGGAAGGAGGCTCCAACCCCCTTGTTTCTTAGGTTACAACCTGAGGGAAGCTCCAAGTCCTCTATTCTATGGTTACAACCAGAAGGAGGCTACAACCCCCTATGTTCTCTGGCTACAACTGGAAAGTGGCTACAACCACCTGTCCTTGCCTCATCCAACTGTCCTGAAGTAGAAGTAGAATGATGGAACCATTGTCACACTATCATTGTGAGATATACCACTGTAAACCTATACCAATAAATTTGAACCATGCATCAACCATGCATCGACATGTATCTCAACCTGTAATCAACCTGTACCATAAACAAGTGCATCAACCATGCACCAACCTGTACCAAACAACCTGTAATCAACCTGTACCATAAACAAGTGCATCCAACCATGTACCATAAACACATGCATCCAACCATGTACCAAACATGTACCAATAATTTTTCAACTACTCATCAACTATGACTCATCAATATGTGCCAACATCATCAACTATACACCTCATGTATGTGCCAGCTCATCAACTACTTGTCTCAACCAAGTACCCAACATGTACCTCAACCAAAAGCCCTCATCAATATCATCATCGAAATATGATTTGTAAATCTGTAATAGACCTGTTGTATATGATCACATACCTACAAACCTTCCTTAACTTTAACAATAAGAGACTAACATTTTCATCAAACTTTTCTTTAGTCTTACATGACTAGTTTTGGATTAGTCAACAACACTAACTTGAAATAATCATAACTATGTATCTGTAATGGATGAAGATATGAAAATGATAAACAATGTTCTTCAATGTGTCTTATGAAATTCATCCAGGTGTCACTACTTGGAACCTCTCAGAAAAATAGTTATAGCAAAAATGGCATACCTTGTTGAATTCTGGCTTATTCTAGAGAGAGACCTTGTAGAGCGTGCCTTGCACGGAATATTTGTTGAATGGATCTAAATTTTTTACAAAACACACTACAAACTGTAATCTAACCAACACATTTTGTTTTACTGAATTTGGATATGTTATGAAGAAGTTATGACGTTTTTACCCGAAACACATGTTTTAGACTAGTTTCAGGACTAGCCACAAACCCTATTTTCCATGCAGTGTAACTCCAAAAATACAACGACCCAAAAGATGAATTATTTACCATAGAAACTTGGATATGTTTCCTCAATGGCATATCAATTTCACGTTCTAAGTCATTATAGAAAAAAAATTATTGCGAAAATGGTGAGATGACCTATAAATAACATACCTTAGAAAGCATCATCAAAAGAATTTATCCTCCCTTGAATTCTGGCCTTCTTTTCTTCACCTTCCCTCTAAAATTTAGCTTATATATCCTTCGGTTACCTCATTCACCTATAGATATTCAATATGCTCAAGTGTGATATAAAATGAGATAGCCTTGCCTCTTATGTATGCTCTCCATCTTCTAGGTCACTTAACCCATTTCTAGGTTACTTAACCCATTTATAGGCTGCTTAACCTATTTTCCTCATTTTTAGGGTTAACCACTTTCCATAATTAGAAATTTCTCCATTACTTTATCATTTAAATATTCCTCCTTGACTTTGTCACCTCACTTTATCATTTAAATAATCTTCTTTGATTTTGTCACTTCATTTTATTATTTAAATAATCCTTCTTGACTTTGTCACTTTACTTTATCATTTAAATAATAATTTTTTCTTTGCAAGCTCTTTGACTTATTTGACCTTTTGGGGCTTCAAGCCAACATATGAGGGCCCTCCAACTTCGTAAGGCCATAACTCTCAAACAGTGAGGAGTTATGTGACATTCCACATACCACCAGAAATTTCCTGACATGTACTATCCATATAGAATAGTATTACCTTCAAATATATTAAAATTCATACCATTATACATGAAACAACATTGGGTCCATTACCCAAAACTTTGTGCTACCTAAATTCTCTACCAGACTTTCTTCAAGGGTTGACATAAATGACAACCAACCTTAATCAACAATCTCCCCCTTTGGCATTGATGGAAACACTCTGATGCAATACTAAAATCATTTCATGCAATACTAAAGTCATATCACTCATGATCCCCCTAGAACCATGCCTTTGTCCTCTACATTTCTGTGACCATTTCTCCCCCTGGAATCATGCCTCTGTCCTCTGCATCTGATAAATCTCTCCCCCTTTGTCATCAATGGCAAAGGTATATTTTCATCTGGGGCTGGTCCCCCTCACCGAATTGTCCTGTTTATGGTGATTCTTCGTGTACATCTAAGACATATAAGATAAGCATTCAAAAGCATTCATTTTGGAGTAAAAATAAATCCGAGTCTCTAGCGAAGATACTCAAAGGCTTCCCATGGAAGTGGTTTTGTAAAGATGTCTTCCACTTGTTCTTTTGTGCCCACATACTCAACTCTGATGTTCTTTTTTGCAACCCGTTCTCGTATTAAGCGATACTTGATTGGAATGTGCTTCATCTTGGAGTGCATCAACGAGTTCTTTGAGATACTGATGGTGCTTGTATTATCACAATAGATTGGAATGGGCTCATCATACTCAAACTGTATATCTGTCAAAGTTTGTTTCATACAAAGAACCTGTGTACAACATGTTGTTGCTGCAATATACTCTGCCTAGGCTGTAGATAGAGATACGAATGATTGTTTCTTTCTTATCCATGATACTAAACACTCACCCAAGTAGAACGTTGCTCCACTGGTGCTTTGTTGATCATTAATACAACCTGCCCAATCTGCATCCGTGTAGGTAATAAGAGATAGATCCTTTCCTTTTGGATACCATAATCCAAACTCTTCTGTTCCTTTGAGATATCTGAAAATTCTCTTCACTGCTAATATATGTGATTCCTTTGTTGCTTCTTGAAATCGTGCCAGCTATCCAACTTCTTGCATTACATATGGTCTGGATTCTCTCACATATAGTAGGTTGCCAATCATTGACCTGTATTGCCTCTGATTTGTAGACTTTGAATCATCATCTTTTCTTAACTTGCAATTGGTTTGCATGGAAGTGATAACTGGTTTGCAATCTTCCATTATGAACCTCTTTAGCATTTCTATGATATACTTGGTTTGCAAAATAAAAATTCCTCGGTTGCTTTGATGCATCTGAAGTCCCAGAAAGAAGGATAGTTCTCCAAGTAATGACATTTCAAATTCATTTTGCATATCCTTTGCAAATTTATGGCTTAACCTGTCATCATCACTACTAAAAATAATATCATCAACATAAACTTCAATTAATAAAATATTACCTTGACTTACCTTGATGTAGAGGTTTCTGTCCGCACTTCCTTTTCTGAACCCTACCTACTGTAGATATTTATCTAGTCTAGACTACCATGCTCTAACAACCTGTTTTAGAATATACAAGGCCTTCTTTAATTTACACACATAATCTACATTCTTTGAAAACTAAAATCCTTCTGTTTGTTCAATGTAGACTTCTTCTTCAAGTTCCCCATTCAGAAAAGCTGATTTTACGTCCATCTGATACACTTTAATATTTTCGGAGCATGCATAATGTTGTTCCTGAGTTTGTGTTTTAAGGCTGTAAAACACACCGTCAAGCATTCGACTAAAGATTTTTATGATAATACTTTTAAAACAAAGAAACAAAGAAAGATTAGATCAGATTCAGTTTCTCAACTGTCTCTGTCTCTCTTCCCGTTGTTCCTGGATGCTTATGTCACGTTCGATTGCAGCCCACGACCTTTCTAACTCAGTCCTATTTGTTGCAGTTTGCAAGATGATGTTAAATAAGTTTAGTGCAATGCTTGTTTGATCTTGTAGACCAGGTTCTATGTTAGGTTGTCTACTGTTAGGAACTGTCATGGGTGATAGGGTTTTAAATATTTGTAAAGGGGTTTTTTATATATTGGTTACTTCATACTTTCAGAAAAGATATTAATGAAACAACTTTAAAATCTAAACACTAATGTAAAGACACAACCAAGGCCGTTTCCTGGTTTTGTGACAATTTTGAAATTGTAGACAATGAAACACAACAGAGAGAAATATAAGGATTTTATCTGGAAAGAATCTTATATTTCAGTTAACAGTAATGAAAGAGACACAGGATTTCTAACAAAGAGAAATATTAAGGAACAGACGATTACAGGTCTTAAAATCACTAAAGTAATTTCAGAGGAAAAACTGTAACACATTCAACATCCAAACCAATCTGAAACAATTAACAACAATTGCATATAATTTCAAATTGATTCACTTGCTAGAAACACGCATCAAGAAGAAGATTTAACAAATAATGATAGACAGGGGAAGAAACATAGTCACGAAATTGCAGGATTCGGAATCTTGTTGCGATTTATATTCCCTTAAACTTCAAAGCTAATAGTATAAAAATTGGCTTTTTCCAAAATTTCTGAAGCCCTGTTTCAACCTCTTGAAATTATATTTATACATTTCTGTCAAAACCTTCCGTTGGTAACTAACCAACTTCCTAATCTTTCGGTTGCATAAACTAATGTCAACCGTTTACAATTTATTTCAAAATTCTAAAAATAGAAAAATTTACAAAGTTTTAACTTTGAGTTAAATAACTTTCTTTATATGCTTCGACTTCTTGAACATGTTTCTCTAAAAAGTTCACCAAGGCCTTGGGAGCCTCTGGTACTTCGTTTGCTTCAAATGAGAAGAAAATTCTTTGTACACCTGGCAACTGGGTTGCAATTGTTTTCTCTGTGGACTTAACTTTTTCCAATTTTGAACTAGAAGCTATCATCAACTTCTCGATTTCTGCCATATTCACCATTTTGATATTTGAGATTTCCGCTTTCTTTTCTTCAAGTTCTTCTTTTGTTTTTAACTGATACTTGTTAATGTCGATTTCTCCTAACAATTCGGAAAAGCCATCTGTCCCGATCTGTGCTGAATATTTTTCAATAACATTGAAGATTTTTTGACAATCTTTATTGACCTCTTTTGTAATTCTTTTATATACTTCCAATTTTGTTTCCCAAACTTTAATCGTAATATCTCCTTTCAACTGCTCTGAAATGGATAACTTCTGTGATTTTCCAGCTTCTTCTTTTTGTAAAGAAGTTATTATCTTTTGGAAAGAATTCCTTGCTGCTTTTGCTTCTATTTCTTTTTGCACTGCCTTGTCCATAGATCTCTTAGATTCTTGGAAATAATTCTGGATGATTTCCAGATTACAGAATACCTTCTGTTGTTCTTCCTCAATATTTGTGTATATTTCTGATGCTTTAGTCTTGAAATGATCTATTTCAATCACTTGATTAGTAATTGAAATGGTTTTATCTTGCAGAGATTTATTTTCATTGCCCAGCTTCTGCACTTGTTCTTGAGTAACCTGTATCATATTTTTTGCCTCATCCAAATTTTCATTTAACTTTTGAATTTCTTGGATGTCTTCGAGTCTAGCTTGCTCAAGACCTTTTTGTATTCCCCAGCCAATAATTTTTTCATTTTCTTTTAACCTGTCCTGCAACTGTGTAATTTCCCGATCCTTTTGCTCTATCATAGTGATTAGATTTCCTACAGAGTACATGTTGGTTGATGCTATGGATCCCATAGTTCCTGCCAACTCTGTAGAAAATTCTCCTTCATTCAGCTTCTTTCCATCAATAATAATTTTATGTTTTTTGACTGTTCTTTCTCCTACAGGATGCAATTCCTGTTTCAAGATAGCTCTCCGTTTTTTGCTGAAAAAATAATCAGATGAAGGGATTTCATCTCTGCTAATTGGCTCTAAGTCACTTACGTAAAGAACTCCTTCATGAGGGGTTCCGAAAGTAGCCTGCAGTGGGGTCAATGCTGTAATGGGACTCCCAAGTTCCTGTGAAGCTGTTCCCCCAACATTTTCTGGAATATCATCAAGGTTTATTGGACTTGTCTCTGCTTATATTCCCTTTTCTGTCTGTTTTTCTTTGTTCTGAGAACCCTTTGTATTTTGAGGAGGTATATCAGAATTTTTCAATTTATCTTTATCACTTGTATCATACTGAATAATTGTTTCAAAACCCGGAGGAATTGTTTCTTGTTCTTGCGTTGATGCTGGCATTTCGCCTTGCAAAATCTTTGGCAAACACTATCTTCTATTTCTTTGAAAAGATACAAACCCCACCTGTGCATCAGGTGACAAGGTTTGCACTCTACTATGAACTTCCTCATAAGACTTAGCATTTTTAAAAACATCATCATAAAATGAAACTTCATGTTCATATGCTTTCAACCCACACTGTGTGACATGCCGATTGATTATTTGATATGGGTCATGTTTCCTGTGTTCTATATCCACTAATTTCACTTCACTCAATGATTCAACTTCTGCCTTAGAATGACCTATGTTTAATAAAACAAATTTCCCTAAATAAACCGGAAAATATGGCCATGCCTTCTTCTGTTGAGCTTTCAATTCTAGCCCAATACCACCATTTATCAACTGATAAGCCACTTCTCTGCATATTAATCTATCTGGTAAAATTTTGGGTAGTGCATGAGGTGGAATAGAATAACCATAAACTCTAATATAGGAGAAATTTTCTTCAATGAACCAATCAACAACTGACTTGAGGTTTTCTGTGATGGTATGTGAAATACGAGGAGGTTCGCAACCAAAGAATATTTTGTGTAACAGAATAATTACATAATGACATACCTCATAAAAAATATCTTTGGCATTTTCTTCCCACATAGCTGAATGGTACTTATGAAAAGGCTTTGTACAAGAAGCATTCCAACTCCAATTCATTAATGGGAAAGGAGTCCTAAAGAAAATAGCATCCATTATATAAGCTGACATATAAAAGGCCATTGGCTGTCCCTTTGACCTAGATGTTTTGTAACTCAAAACCTCTGAAGTGATGTTGTCTGATAAAATCTTATGCCAATTGAAGCTGCGCCCCTCTGAAACTTCTTCTAATAAAGGTGTCCATTCTGCACTAAAGTGATAAGGATCCTTTTTTCCATATAGTCTACATAACATCATTGCTAAATACACCATATATTCATTTAATGAAGCTGTGGCGTAAATTCCATGTAAATCGGCCCTAAATTTGTTTTCATCTCTGGCCCATCCTGTTATCATGTCAGGGTATGTTTGGCCACCTTCCACACACTCTTTTTGTTGAAATGCAGCTAAAAACTCAGAATTTAAAGTGTGCCTATAATTGGGCGATAACTTATACATTACTTGGATATGTTCGGGCCTGAATGAGCCGATAACAGCTCCTTGTTCGTTCAGAATACTTCTGGTCGGAACATCCACTTTATCCAGTGCCCAGGCAACCATATCAGTATAGGAAACCAATCTCGGGCGTGCAACAACTTTATGAAGTCCAGTCTCGGCGATATCTCGGAGATGATTGTCCGCACCATTATCCGCATATTTAAGTTCATCCTCCATTTTTTCTGCAATTGCAGCCCATGATTTAACAGAGTGTACTACCCCAGCTGCAGTAGTGTCTGAAATAATATTGCCTTCCGGTTGCTCTTCGGTTTTCTTCAAAGCCTTTTTGGGCGCCATAGCTCTGTGGTCACTAGCTCCGTGTTCACTCGAATACCTATAACAGAGCAGAGTTTAGCTTCGAAATAGTAATGTAATCGTTTTAAAATTTATTTCGAATATATCATAAAATCATCGAGATTTGTACCTCTGTTATGAAATAAATGTAAAAGATATTCTCGATAATATGCATTTAATGTTTGTACCAGAGCTTTTYCGATATTTTCAAATATGATAGAAACCTACCAAATTGAATAATTGTCGCATTAAAKATCMTTTATCAAAGTTTAACTTTAAACATTGTTTCAAAGAGTGATTAACTAGCGTTAATCTAGTTTTAAATTTGAAAGCACTCTTATCGGGGTTTCAGAACTTTCGATGTCAAGGAAAAAAGTCATCGAAGAACCTCGATCACCGAAATCACGATATATCATTAAATTCGAAACCTTTTTTATTATCTTAATTAATCTAGATTACCTTTTCGGGATTTCATTAATCAAGAAATCGGAAATCGGGTATCGGGAAATCGGGAAATCCAATGTTATGAAACTTATGCTCGTGAAACCGCGAGCTCCGATATCCCGATATGATTATTTATTCTTAATCATGCTTAATAGTAATTATATTAATTACAAATCGCGCTTAAGGATTAACTGAAATCGGGGATCGGGAAATCGGGAAATACGATGGCAAGTTTCTTTGTTCTCACAAAATCGCGAATCCCGATTTTGCGATGAGATTAGCTTAAAGTTTTAAACTCTTTTTAAATCTGACTTAAGTAAATAATGTTTTTATTAAGAATTAATGTATCGGTAAATCGGGGATCGAGGTTTCGCTATTTAATTTTTGTTGAACATGGTTATTTCAAAACTCTGAATCCCGATATCCCGATTTGAATTTAACATCTCTTAAGTTTTAACATTACTGTTCATTTAAAAGATCATTTGAAAAAGTATTTGGAATATATGTTCGTTTAGATTTTAATCATTCTTTGTCCAAAAATGAACCATTAAGGAATTTCGAATCCATCGAAGATGAAAACTTTTGCTTTAAACATTTATATAATGCAACGGCTCAAAGATACAATTTTTTTTTATCCTTAAGGTCAAAAAACAAACTCTGTTTCAACATAGGCTCCAACTGGGGACCTTGTCTCCCTGCGGGACGAGGAGAACATGCAGACTCAGTGCCTACATTGGGTAATGGGGTCAAAAGTTTATCTCTGATAAACTGATCAAGGAGTAAGAAAAGAGAATATATACAGTCTTTGAAAACCTTTTCAGAATTTATCAGTCGTTGAAATTCAATTATGGTCTTCTTCAAAAAAATTTCTTCTCATTCCAAAATTGAGTTAATATTGAGATAGTTAGAACAATATTTAGAAGCTCAACAGATTATTAAACATTTCAGTTGCATCAATCGAAACAAAATTCAACAATTTAAAACTGGGAAGCTCTATTTGACTTAAGACGAATATCCAGTTTTCGAAAAATTGATAACTAGAATAGAGTTATAGATAAGTGTGACAACCTTACAGATACCTTAGATATTTCTTCACTGCCAGCAGCCCTGTTCATTACCCCGGTGAAGTTATTTGTCCCTTTTTACTGAATTTCCTTTCACTGCTTCGAAAGCTAATTTTATGTTTAGACATTGCTTCATTGCCAGCAGGCCTGTTCAGTACCCCGGTGAAGTTATCTATTTTATATTTTCAGACGAGGGCAATCATTTAAATGAATTTCCTTTCATCGTCTGTAGGACCAGATGGGGGCAATCAATTATGAATTTCCTTTCACCATCTGTCTTATGTTTAGCTCAGGCTTACGAAGCGAGGGCAATCAATGATACTTAATATATCAGGGTTGGTGATCTGTGTAAAATTTTATAATCAAGGTTTGTCAACTTGTTTTGATTATTCTAGGTCAATTTTTTTTAACCTTCAAAACTTCCTAAGACTGTAGAGAAAAAGGGAAAACATTTTCAAGGGATCTTCTTTTGAGCAAGCTAAAAAGTTCAGACAAACTGTTAAACAATCTAAGATATACAGATTTAATCTCAAACTTAACCATTTTTAGTCAGAGAGAAAAAGATGAATATTGACCTATCTGAATTCAATCATTTGATAAATTTCAAATTCAATACAAAATCTCTTCAACTTTCAGGCACATGGCTCAATATCCAAAACTTTATTTCAGAATACTCTTATATTAATTTGTCGAACTCATGTACAAAACATGCAGAAGGCAGGTATTTATAGACTTGAGATATAACTGCACAGTAAATCAGGGCATTTAGTCTTATGTCTTCGAAGATACGAAGATTAGACAGGCTCCTGACCGACTGCTCAGGCAGAAACTATCTCAGAGACACCAAATTATTATATATATATATATATATATTTTTTTTTTTTTTTGACAAAATAAATTTTTAACCAGTTGGGAAAGAAACCTTTGTGTACAAATTTATTTTATTTTAATTTTTATTTATTTATTTATTTATTTTTATTTTATTTTATTTTATTTTTATTTTTATTTATTTATTTTTATTTTTTATTTTTTATTTATTTTTATTCCATGTAATGCTTTAAGAATCGTGCATTAACAGGGGCATTTAGGATCTTACCATCTAAATTTTCCAGTAGAAAAGAGTTTTTATCTTCAGAAGATGATATTTTAAAGGGTCCATACCAGATGTGATCAAATTTACCATTTTTACCCGAATCTTCCTTTCGAGCATCCCACCTTAGAACTAGATCTCCTGGAAGAAAGTTTCTGTTCTGGGCCTTGCGATCAAATAGCAGCTTCATATTATCCTGGTACTTCTGTAGCTTTTCGTCTATTACATTCCTGTGTTGCTGGACTTCAATTAATTGGTTTATTCTTCTGGTGAGAGGATTTGGCTCTTCCTTCTCATCCTGCCACAACTTCATTATAGGAAGTGCTAAGTTTATTGGTAATACCACATCTGTACCATAAACCATTTGAAATGGTGAGGTACCAATAGATTTCTTCGTTCCTATTCGATTCGCCCATAAAGCATACTTTAAATGTAAGTGCCAAGATCTTT
>JZKD02S1107252.1:72970-88176 GCA_000966675.3 Picea glauca
TCACCTTCCTGCATGATCCAAAAAGGATCATTTTGATTCTCCTGATCATTATATGTTTCTGAAAATTCATCTAAAGATTCGAGAAACTTTCTAAGTTGTTCATCATCTTCGAAAAATTGTCAATGTTGTACATTGTTAGGTATGGAAGGTCGATGTCTCATTTGAATATGGTATTTTAAATTGAAAGCCGTTGGGGGGCTAAACGTTGAAGCAGCTTTAGCTAAGGCATCGGCCTGTTGGTTTTTGGATCTAGGGACAAAATGGAAATTCACAGAAGTGAAGAAATTCTCAACTAGATCCCATACACAGTTTCTATAAGTCCTTAATCTAGGATGTTTTGCTTGATATTGCCGGTTTACATGTCTTATGATTAATTCAGCATCACCGAACACTTCAATATTTTTAATTTTCATTTTTCTTGCAGCTTCTAAACCAAGTACTAAAGCCTCATATTCACATACATTATTTGTACAGTCTATATACCACTGGAGCCTATAAGAAAAAGGTATAAAAAATTGATCGTCAGGGGCAATAAGTATTACTCTAGCCCCAGCTCCAAGATAGGAAGAAGCTCCATCAAAAAACATTTTCCATGTACCAGAATTATATACATTTTCTTTTATTTCATTTTTTTGAACTTTTTCTTCCGTATCTTTATCATTTACATCTATCTCAAAATCATCATCTAACGATAATATACAGTTCCCTAAATCTTGATCTGTGATATACACTAGGTGATTTGTAGGATTTTTTGGGTCACTCACAGTGAATGCCATCCGAGTTTCCCTGTATAAACGAGTAAATTGTCCTCCAAAAATAGGGATAGTAGCGTATGTCATATCTAACTGGATGGATCCACCAAGCTTAGCACCCCAAGATCTAGATAGTAGCATTCCATATTTTGGACGAATATCTGCAACTACCACATCCATAAGAATGATTTTAGAGGGTATCTGAGCCAAGTTGACTACTAGGTCTTTAATCATCCCTATACACTTAACCCTCCTAGAATTAAAAGAGTACAAATCGCCATAGGGTCTAGTAACTTCGAGACCAAGTTTGTCCATTATTGCTTTAGGCATGACGTTATGTGAAACTCCACAATCTAACATACATTTGTGTAAAAGGTGGTAAAAAATAGTAAGTGTGATATAAAAAGGAGCTACTGTATCTTTTCCCCCTTCTACGTGCAGACCGAAAACTATGATAGGTTTATCATCTTCTAAGTTAATTGTGTCAGCTTGACTTTCTTTTTCAGAAAAATTGATCATTTTAGCTATTTGTTCTCGGTATACTGGATTTTTGGCTAATTCGACAAGAGGGATAGGAATTTTAATCTTGCTTATTTCGTTTTCTAAATTAAAATTTCCTATGGCCTTGTCATTTTCAATATGTGGGGCTTCCATAACCTTTTTCTCAGCTTTACGTTGTGGTGTGACTTTATTTTCTTTTATCGGAGTTTGAGTATTTACAGGGGTAGTTCCTACTGGCTCTAACTGTACAGGGTTATCTGTTGTATTCTTTTTTGCAGACTGTTTATCTGCAACTTTTGGGTTTTCTTCATTAGTATCATTTCTAAACAAAACCCTTTTCGTTTGAACATTAGGAAGATTTTTGTTTCTCGGTCTCAGATTATATCTTCCTTGCAAATCAACGATAATATCATCTGCAACACTTTGATATGTATGATCATCAGTTGCATTATTGGTATCTGTATCTTCTGATTTACTTTCCTTATTCAACGATGCTTCATAATCTTGTCTAGATAAATAAGGATGCCAGTTATCATCACCAAGACAATGAATATCTTCGTCCAACTCTTCAAATTCACCAAAATATTTTCTCCAATATAATCTTCAGTTTTAAAAGGTGCTTGAACTTTTTGATCTTCATTTTTTATCGTTTTATGTGGTCCTTGTGTCTCAGGATTTTTTCGGAAATCCTTTCTGGCAAAATTATCCCTTCTAGGTTTTTCTAACTCCATTTTGGAGATTTTGTTGGAGAGTTGTTGGATGACCCTAGCCATCTCATCTATTCTGTCTCCAACAGATTTTCCTGACCCTGAAGGTCCACCGTGTTCTTTAAATTTTTTATTTTCTTTATTTACATTTTCTGTCTTTGCTTTAAGCTTTCCAGATGCCATCATATTAGATTCAATTTCTACTGCATCATCTTGCATTTTAGGGAGGTCTAATGATCGTCTCTCCCTCAATAGTAAAGCAAAGTCAGGATCAAAAGCCCCAACATAGGTTACTTTGGCTAAAGGTTGTGAAGGCTTAACTTCAGCTGGAATTTTATTATATAATTTATTAAATCTTTGTGTAAATTCCAATACTGACTCAGAATTTTTCTTTTTTAGGGCTCCGAACTCCGTTAGGTAGTAGAGGTGATCTTTCCTCTCACCCCATTGTCTGATAAAGGCACTTTCCAGCTCTTCATAAAATCTTAATGACCCAGCTGGTAAGGATCTAAACCAAGTTCTTACTTGTCCTTCAAAGGTTTGAACAAGTAATTTGGAATAAACATCTTCATGTTCTATTCCAAGTATATCTGCAAATTGATCGAAAAAATTGATATGTTCTTGTGCGGTTAGATCACCCTCCCCTGTAAATTTAGGGAGGCTCTTCATATAGTTTTCTGGAAGATCATGAAGATGGGCAGGAAGAAATAGGGGAGCATACCTAGCAGCCACTTTGGCAAAAATCACAGGAACTGGTATTTGATTCCCTCCACCTCCACTAGCTCCTCCACCTCCTCCAACATTTTGTCCTGCCATAGTTAGGTTTGGAACGGAAGTTTGGACAGTGTGTGGAGAAGATTCTCGGAAGACAGGGGACGAAACTTCGGGAAAAGAAAAAGTGTCAAAAGAGGGTGGAAGCGAAATTGATCGTTCAAAAAATTCAGATGAATTTGATTTTGTAAAATTAAACTGATCTGTAGTATACGTTGATGAAAGGGTCTGTTTAAATGATTTTCTTGATTTTAAGATTTTCTCCGGATCTGAGACTGGCGAGGTCTGTTTGGTATACGGGTTTTTTCTGGTATTTTTACGGCTACTAGCCAGTTTATTTAACGTGGAGTCGCCAAGTGAAAGATGATTAGACTTATAAAGTTTTTTGCTCTTGTTCACTATCAACAACATAAATTGTCAATGTCGTTTTTTCCCAGGGAAATAATTCGTTACTTCGTTCCCCGACAACGACGCCAAAAAGATGTTGTTCCTGAGTTTGTGTTTTAAGGCTGTAAAACACACCGTCAAGGCATACGACTAAAGATTTTTATGATAATACTTTTAAAACAAAGAAACAAAGAAAGATTAGATCAGATTCAGTTTCTCAACTGTCTCTGTCTCTCTTCCCATTGTTCCTGGATGCTTATGTCACGTTCGATTGCAGCCCACGACCTTTCTAACTCAGTCCTATTTGTTGCAGTTTGCAAGATGATGTTAAATAAGTTTAGTGCAATGCTTGTTTGATCTTGTAGACCAGGTTCTACGTTAGGTTGTCTACTGTTAGGAACTGTCATGGGTGATAGGGTTTTAAATATTTGTAAAGGGGTTTTTTATATATTGGTTACTTCAGACTTTCAGAAAATATATTAATGAAACAACTTTAAAATCTAAACAGTAATGTAAAGACACAACCAAGGCCGTTTCCTGGTTTTGTGACAATTTTGAAATTGTAGACAATGAAACACAACAGAGAGAAATATAAGGCTTTTATCTGGAAAGAATCTTATATTTCAGTTAACAGTAATAAAAGAGACACAGGATTTCTAACAAAGAGAAATATTAAGGAACAGACGATTACAGGTCTTAAAATCACTAAATTAATTTCAGAGGAAAAACTGTAACACATTCAACATCCAAACCAATCTGAAACAATTAACAACAATTGCATATAATTTCAAATTGATTCACTTGCTAGAAACACGCATTAAGAAGAATATTTAACAAATAATGATAGACAGGGGAAGAAACATAGTCATGAAATTGCAGGATTCAGAATCTTGTTGCTATTTATATTCCCTTAAACTTCAAAGCTGATAGTACAAAAATTGGCTTTTTCCAAAATTTCTGAAGCCCTGTTTCAGCCTCTTGAAATTATATTTATACATTTCTGTCAAAGCCTTCCGTTGGTAACTAACCAACTTCCTAATCTTTCGGTTGCATAAACTAATGTCAACCGTTTACGATTTATTTCAAAATTCTAAAAATAGAAATATTTACAAAGTTTTAACTTTGAGTTAAAGAACTTTCTTTATCTGCTTCGACTTCTTGAACATGTTTCTCTAAAAAGTTCACCAAGGCCTTGGGAGCCTCTGGTACTTCGTTTGCTTCAAATGATAAGAAACTTCTTTGTATACCTGGTAACTGGGTTGCAATTGTTTTCTCTATGGACTTAACTTTTTCCAATTTTGAACTGGAAGCTATCATCAACTTCTCGATTTCTGCCATATTGACCATTTTGATATTTGAGATTTCCGCTTTATTTTCTTCAAATTCTTCTTTTGTTTTTAACTGATACCTGTTAATGTCGATTTCTCCTAACAATTCGGAAAATCCATCTGTCCCGATCTGTGCTGAATCTTTTTCAATAACATTGAAGATTTTTTGACAATCTTCATTGACCTCTTTTGTAATTCTTTTATATCCTTCCAATTTTGTTTCCCAAACTTTAATCATAATATCTCCTTTCAACTGCTCTGAAATGGATAACTTCTGTGATTTTCCAGCTTCTTCTTTTTGTAAAGAAGTTATTATCTTTTGGAAAGAATTCCTTGCTGCTTTTGCTTCTATTTCTTTTTGCACTGCCTTGTCCATAGATCTCTTAGATTCTTGGAAATAATTCTGGATGATTTCAAGATTACATAATACCTTCTGTTGTTCTTCCTCAATATTTGTGTATATTTCTGATGCTTTAGTCTTGAAATGATCTATTTCAATCACTTGATTAGTAATTGAAATGATTTTATCTTGCAAAGATTTATTTTCATTGCCCAGCTTCTGCACTTGTTCTTGAGTAACCTGTATCATATTTTTTGCCTCATCCAAATTTTCATTTAACTTTTGAATTTCTTGGATGTATTTGAGTCTAGCTTTCTCAAGACCTTTTTGTATTCCCCAGCCAATATTTTTTTCATTTTCTTTTAACCTGTCCTGCAGCTGTGTAATTTCCCGATCCTTTTGCTCTATCATAGTGATTAGATTTTCTACAGAGTACATGTTGGCTGATGCTATGGCCCCCATAGTTCCTGCCAACTCTGTAGCAAATTCTCCTTCATTTAGCTTCTTTCCATCAATAATAATTTTATGTTTTTTGACTGTTCTTTTTCCTACAGGATGTAATTCCTGTTTCAAGATAGCTCTCCGTTTTTTGCTGAAAAAATAATCAGATGAAGGGATTTCATCTCTGTTGATTGGCTCTAAGTCACTTACGTACAAAACTCCTTCGTGAGGGGTTCCGAAAGTAGCCTGCAGTGGGGTCAATGCTGTAATGGGACTCCCAAGTTCCTGTGAAGCTGTTCCCCCAACATTTTCTAGAATATCATCAAGGTTTATTGGACTTGTCTCTGCTTCTTTTCCCTTTTCTATCTGTTTTTCTTTGTTCTGAGAACCCTCTGTATTTTGAGGAGGTATATCAGAATTTTTCAATTTATCTTTATCACTTGTATCATACTGAATAATTGTTTCAAAACCCGGAGGAATTGTTTCTTGTTCTTGCGTTGATGTTGGCATTTCGCCTTGCAAAATCTTTGGCAAACACTCTCTCCTATTTCTTTGAAAAGATGCAAACCCCACCTGTGCATCAGGTGACAAGGTTTGCACTCTACTCTGAACTTCCTCATAAGACTTAGCATTTTTAAAAACATCATCATAAAATGAAACTTCATGTTCATATGCTTTCAACCCACATTGTGTGACGTGCCGATTGATTCTTTGATATGGGTCATGTTTCCTGTGTTCTATATCCACTAATTTCACTTCACTCAATGATTCAGATTCTGTCTTAGAATGACCTATGTTTAATAAAACAAATTTCCCTAAATAAACCGGAAAAGATGGCCATGCCTTCTTCTGTTGAGCTTTCAATTCTAGCCCAATACCACCATTTATCAACTGATAAGCCACTTCTCTGCATATTAATCTATCTGGTAAAATTTTGGGCAGTGCATGAGGCGGAATAGAACAACCCTAAACTCTAATATAGGAGAAATTTTCTTCAATGAACCAATCAGCAACTGACTTGAGGTTTTCTGTGATGGTATGTGAAATACGAGGAGGTTCGCAACCAAAGAATATTTTGTGCAGCGGAATAATTACATAATGACATACCTCATAAAAAATATCTTTGGCATTTTCTTCTCACATAGCTGAATGGTACTTATGGACAGGCTCTGTACAAGAAGCATTCCAACTCCAATTCATTAATGGGAAATGAGTCCTAAAGCAAATAGCATCCATTATATAAGCTGACATATAAAAGGCCACTGGCTGTCCCTTTGACGTATCTGTTTTGTAACTCATAACCTTTGAAGTGATGTTGTCTGATAAAATCTTATGCCAATTGAAACTGCGCCCCTCTGAAACTTCTTCTAATAAAGGTGTCCATTCTGCACTAAAGTGATAAGGATCCTTTTTTCCATATAGTCTACATAACATCATTGCTAAATACACCATATATTTATTTAATGAAGCTGTAGCGTAAATTCCATGTAAATCGGCCCTAAATTTGTTTTCATCTCTGGCCCATCTTCTTATCATGTCAGGGTATGTTTAGCCACCTTCCACACACTCTTTTTGTTGAAATGCAGCTAAAAACTCAGAATTTAAAGTGTGCCTATAATTGGGCGATAACTTATACATTACTTGGATATGTTCGGGCCTGAATGAGCCGATAATAGCTCCTTGCTCGTTCAAAATACTTCTGGTCAGAACATCCACTTTATCCAGTGCCCAGGCAACCATATCAGTATAGGAAACTAGTCTCGGGCGTGCAACAACATTATGAAGTCCAGTCTCGGTGATATCTCGGAGATGATTATCCACACCATTATCCGCATATTTAAGTTCATCCTCCATTTTTTCTGCAATTGCAGCCCATGATTTAACAGAGTGTACTACCCCAGCTGCAGTAGTGTCTGAAATAATATCGCCTTCCTGTTGCTCTTCGGTTTTCTTCGAAGCCTTTTTGGGCACCATAGATCTGTGTTCACTATCTCTATGTTCACTCGAATACCTATAACAAAGCAAAGTTTAGCTTCGAAATAGTAATGTAAACGTTTTAAAATTTATTTCGAATATATCATAAAATCATCGAGATTTGTACCTCTGTTATGAAATAAATGTAAAAGATATTCTCGATAATATGCATTTAATGTTTGTACCAGAGCTTTTTCGATATTTTCAAATATGATAGAAACCTACCAAATTGAATAATTGTCGCATTAAAGATCCTTTATCAAAGTTTAACTTTAAACATTGTTTCAAAGAGTGATTAACTAGCGTTAATCTAGTTTTAAATTTGAAAGCACTCTTATCGGGGTTTCAGAACTTTCGATGTCAAGGAAAAAAGTCATCGAAGAACCCTGATCGTCGAAATTGCGATATATCATTAAAGTCGAAACCTTTTTTATTATCTTAATTAATCTAGATTACCTTTTCGGGATTTCATTAATCAAGAAATCGGAAATCGAGAAATCGGGTATCGGGAAATCAGGAAATCCAATGTTATGAAACTTATGCTCGTGAAACCGCGAGCTCCGATATCCCAATATGATTATTTATTCTTAATCATGCTTAATAGTAATTATATTAACATACAAATCATGCTTAAGGATTAACTAAAATCGGGGATCGAGAAATCGGGAAATACGATGGCAAGTTTCTTTGTTCTCACAAAATCGCGAATCTCGATTTTGCGATGAGATTAGCTTAAAGTTTTAAACTCTTTTTAAATCTGACTTAAGTAAATAATGTTTTTATTAAGAATTAATGTATCGGGAAATTGGGGATCGGGGTTTCGCTATTTAATTTGTGTTGAACATTGTTATTTCAAAATTCCGAATCCCGATATCCCGATTTGAATTTAACATCTCTTAAGTTTTAACATTACTGTTCGTTTAAAAGATCATTTGAAAAAGTATTTGGAATATATGTTTGTTTAGATTTTAATCATTCTTTGTCCAAAAATGAACCATTAAGGCATTTCAAATCCATCGAAGATGAAAACTTTTGCTTTAAAAATTATATAATGCAACGGCTCAAAGATACATTTTTTTTTTATCCTTAAGGTCAAAAAACAAAGTCTGTTTCAACACATAAGTTGAAAGCAATCGGATTGCTTCCAGTCTGGCAACTGGGGAAAATGTCTCTTCAAAGTCGATTCCTTCAACCCGTGCATATCCTTTTCATACCAATCTAGCTTTATTCCTTGTAACCTGTCCATTTTCATTCAATTTATTCCTATATACCCACTTTGTGCCGATCACATTCTTATCCTATGGTCTTGGAATCAATTCCCAAGTGTCAGTTTTCTCTATTTGATCCAATTCTTCATCCATGGCCTTATTCCAAAATTCATCCTTGATGGCCTCTTCAAAGCAGGTTGGTTCAATTGTAGATGAGAGTGCTAGGTGTGTTTGTTCTGGTGAACACATTCTTCTTCTAGTCTCAACTCCTGCATCTTTGTTTCCAATAACTTGATCTGAAGGATGATTCTTCTTTACTCGTTTGCTAGGTGTCTTTGGAGGCACTTTTTGAACTTGATCTTCTACTTATGTCGGATCCTCTTCATCTTCCCCTTCTTTTTCATATTATGTTTCTTCTTTGTAAAGTTGTTCCATTGATTCATTTTCTTCTTCCTTTAATTCTTGTCTACTTGTTTAATCAATTGTTATGTTGATGTTTTCTGCAACTTTGTTCAATCTCAGATTGTAACACTTGTATTATTTCCTTGTACTTGAGTAACCAACAAATACTCCTTTGTTGACACGAGAGTCAAAATTTTCCATTCTTCCATCTTCTCTTTTGATGTAGCATTTGCTTCCAAAAACTTTGAAGTGCTTCACATTTGTTGGTCTTCCTTTCCATAGCTCGTAGGGAGTTTTGTCAGTGTTGTTTTTGAGAATTACTCTATTTTGAATGTGAATTGTTGTATGCACTGCCCATGTCCAAAATATATCTGTCAATTTGGAATCCATTAGCATTGTTCGAGCCATTTCCTGTACTGTCCCGTTCTTTCTTTCAACAACTCCATTCTGTTGAGGTGTCCTAGCAATGGATAATTGTCTTTTTATTCCATGACTGTTGCAATAGTCCATAAATTATTTTGAAGTGAACTCTCTTCCATTATAAGATCTCAAGCATTTGATTTTTGAATCCATTTCATTTTCAACCATTTCCTTGTAGATCTTGAAGTTTTCAAAAGCTTCTGACTTATTCTTGATAAAGAAAACTACAGTCATTCTTGTATAATCATCAACTAATAACATAAAAGTATTTCTCACCTTTTAAACCCTTTTTTTTAGTTGGTCCAACTAGATCAGTATGCACAATTTCTAGTGATCTTGTCATTGAATAATCCTTTGATTTGAACCTGGTCTTTGTTTGCTTTCCTTGTTGACAATGCTTGCATAAAGTGTTGGTTGGTTTCATGATCTGGGGAATTTCTTTGAATGCTTCTCTTCTGTTGAATTTGACAAGGTTACAAAAATGTATGTGACCCATTCTTCTGTTCCATAGCCAACTTTCATCTTCCTTTCCTAGACAACACTTTTCATTTCCGATTTCACTTAATACATATATGTTGCTTGAAGTTCTCGCAGCTGTAGCAATCAATTTTCCCAAACCTTCTTTTCTTATCTCACTTTTGTGAATCGAAAGTAACTTTATGACCTTGGTCACACATTTGACTCACACTTAGAATATTATGTTTCATATCTTCTACTAGTAGAACATTTTCTACCTTGGTATTCTTGTTCCCAATTCTGACTGTGCCTTTTCCAATGATTTTAGCTGAATCATCATTTTCGAAGGAGACTAATCCATCTCTTTCCTTTCGTAATGTAAGAAACCTGTCTCTATCACCCATCATGTGTTTTGAACAACCACTGTCAACATACCAACCACATTTCTTCTACTTAACTTGTAGAGTGAGTGTGCATTCTTCATTGCTATACTGACCCTGCTTTCTTATCCATGTCCTTTTCTAAGGTTCTTGTATGTCACTATTGTTATTCTGTTGTGGTTCTCTAAGAGGGACTGCCATTTTGCAATATTTGGCCATGTGTCCAAAATTGTTGCATTTGTAACATTCCACTTCAGTGCTCAAAGATTCAAACCTGTTGTAACTTCTTCTCTGTGTTTCACTAGGCCTTCTTGGATAACCCCTTTATGTATGAATTTCAAATTTTTTTGTGATCCTATTGTTAGCTTTGCAATTCACAGCTTTATGTCCCAAATTATTACATGCATAACATAAACCAAAAAATATAGTTTGATACCTGGGAGTTGAAGATCTTCTGAAAGGAGGTACTCTTATAATTTCTTCTTCTTCCTGAGGCCTATTTGTTGGTTGTTGATTCTGAAATCTGAATCTTCTCGATGGAGGAGTGCCCCCGTAATCTTCCTTGTAGATCTTCCTATCCCCCTTGATTGTTTCTGCATAGATTTTTGGATATGTTTCTTGCTTTGTTGTTTTGGAACTTTATCCTTTTACTGTCTGATTGTATCGAATTCCAGACTTGTCATGATGAGATTTTTGACTGCTGATAATGTCATCCAAAACGTTTGAGCTGTTCTGCATATTTTTATTTTGAGGATCCTTTCTTAATGTGACAATCTCTGCTTCTAAATTTCCAATGATCTTGTCTTTTTATTCTAGCTCTTCTTTGAGTGTTTCTTCAATTATTTTATCTTCTTCTATTTGAACCTTCAAATTTGTGATCATTTGTTCTAATTCTTGAGTGTCTTCTTTTCTTGTCTAGTTCTACTTGTGGTTTCTTGTTTTTCTTCTTTTCTATTCTGATAACTTCTATGGAACACATTAATTCCTCTCGATAGTCAACTTCTGCCACTTCAATTTCTTCTTCGACTTCTTCATATTCTTCTTTGGCTTCTTCAGAGTCTTCTTCTATTTCCATGAATAGAACTCTTTCTGTCTCACTGTCACTGACTTCATCTTCATCTGATAACGAGATTTTTTGTTTGGTGCATAAGCTTTTCTTAAAAATTTTCTTTATAGTTCTTTTGCCTATATATGTTTGTTTTCCTTTTGAGTAACCTTCATCATTTTTCTTTTTCTTATAAGGAAATTTGTTAGCAAAATGACCAATACCATCACAATGAAAACAAATAAAAGGAAGCTTACCTCTATACCTATTGTCTTTTCCCTTGTTCAGTCTTTTGACAAAGTTATTGTTGGCAAATGTTTAACAGATAGCGTATTCTTGTCATTGATGGCAAGTACAACAGTGAAGATGGCAGGATCAAAATGTGCATCGATGGACAAACAGGAACAACGTAGGCTCAGGAGGAATTAGTGCAGAGTCAAAATTCTTCCAAGTAAGAAGGATGTGTAAACTTGGAGGAGAAGCATCGCTGATCGTTGGATCCCATCCAAGATTCTCGACAGCATGAGGGCCGTCAGATCTGAATAAAAACAAGAAGCGCACACGCTGAAGAGAAGGATAGATCTCAGGCATTAGATCTGAGCGCAGTATCCGACCACCGTTGGATCGAGGAGAACCTGCACGTTCTTTAAAGTGAAAGGAGAAAACGGGCTCACAAAATCCCGAGAGGACAAGAGCCGTCCATCTGAAGAGGACAGGTGGCAGAGATCGGTGATCTCGCGAACTGGGGAGTTCGCAGGGTGAACGCCCAAGTAATTGGTGTTAAAAGTCGCGAGACGCGAGGAGGCGAAGTGACGAGAAGATCGGGACCGTCCATCTGGGAAGGACGCATGGCAGAGATCAGAGAGATCTCACGAACTCGGGGGTTCACAGTATAAAGGCCCAAGTAATTGGTGTTCAAAGTCACGAGGCGGCGAAGTGGCGAGAGATTTATAACCATCCATCTGGGGGGACAAGTGGCGAGAGATCAAGAGATCTTGCGAACTCGGGAGTTCACAGGTTGAGAGTCCAAACATTGGGTACTCCAAGTAGCGAGGTCGCAAGGTAGCGAGAGAAGGAAAACATTCATATCTGGATCATAGGAGGACCATTGGATCTGCGCGGGGGATCACACGTGGTGAGAGATCGTCATCTCGCTGACTGGAAAGTCAAAGGAACAGCGAGATGCGAGATCATGATTTAATCAAGGACCATTGGATCAAAAGGACACGTGGTGAAAGATCAGAGCACCATAAAGCTTCATCTTGGAGTTTCGCGACTCGCGACTTGGAAAGGCAAGAAACATAACCACCAAACTCGCGAGATGCGAGATCACGATAAGATCCTGACCATCAATACATTAAAATATGTGGACCGTTGATCTGAGCTCCATCTCGGAGTCTCACCTATTGTGACTTGGAGTAACGAAAATCTCCAACGAAGGAACAACGAGATGCGAGATCACGATGAGATTAGGACTGTTGATTCACCAAGATCATGAACTATCGATCAGGGTCGATGAAGATCAAGAGTTCTACTGTCTCAGAGAAGACGAAGAGTCTTAAACTGACAGAGAGACTGAGGAATCTCAGTATAACATACAGTGATGCTGGAAACGCGGGGCGAACCACCAGAGAAGCTGAAGAGTCACGATGATAATCAGACAGAGCACTCGAGAGGTGGAGGATAACGGTGCATAGTCAGCATGCAGAGGCATTGTGAACACTGCATGCACAAGGTGCAAAAAAGCTATAAATACACGGTACATAGAAGAGAGGGGGTTTTTGTTGCTATTGGAGGTTGTTGTGAGTGTTGTTGGTAAAGGCGACTCAGGCATGAAGAAGGAGGAGAGTGCAGCAGCTGAATAGCAGAGAAGAGGAACTGTGCAGAGAATGGAGATGATGCACAGAGCATAAAAAGCAGAAGACCAGACAGTGCAAGTGATGTGAGTAGAAAGGAAATAAGGCAGACAGAGCAACGAAATGTAGCAGAACAGTGATAAGTCGGGTAAGAATTTGTTGAACATTATATCACTGTAATAAGTTTCAGAAGAAAAGATTTATATTTCAGGGTGGTTGGGAGGTGCTAGGGAGGACTGTTGTCCTCAGAGGTTCAAGTGGGTTCTTGAACACAGGGAGTTGGTGCTTCCTTCTAGTTGGTGCTAGAGAAAAGAAACCAGGGAGTTGGTGCTTCCTTCTAGTTGGTGCTAGAAAAACTAGGGAGTTGGTGCTTCCTTGTAGTGGGTGCTACAGAAAACAGAGAGTTGGTTCTCTCAGCAAGTTGCAACTTGCTAAACATAGGTTGTAGCCTCATTATGAGTTGGTGCTCATATGTATGATAATGTAAAGATTGTAACCATTACTTATCATATAAAGGAAAAGAGGTTTTTACCCTGTATGGGTTTCCTCATGAAATATCTGTCTCTGTGTTTCTCATATATGTGACTGATGCTGAATGTGCCATTGTTTATTTCCCTGCATTATTTTGATCATCATTTAGTGTCTCAACAACGAGTTTAAAAGAAGCATAATTGTTTAAGCACGGTAACAACTGATTCACCCCCCCGCCCTCTCAGTTGTCCAACAATTGGCCACTTCTTCATCATCTTCCGAGACATCACTGTTGCTGCTATGTTATTCTTTTTTCCTTCCCTTTTTCTTTGACTTTTTGGATGCTTTGAAGGCTACTTCTTTTATATCTGGATTTTCCTATTCAGTTCTCATTTCATATGCTGTGAATATTCCATGTAATTCATCCATGCTTATTGAGTTTAGATCTGATCTTTCTTCTAGTGCTGATATCTTAGGGTCAAATCTCATAGGAAGGGATCTTAGTACTTTTTGAACAATTATAAATTCTTTGATTTCTTCTCCCAATCCTGTGATTGCATTTACTGTTTCATCAACTCGTAAAAGGTAAGGTGCAATATTCTAATATTCCTTCATCTCAAGTTGTTCAAACCGACCTCTGCAAGTTTGAAGATTTGTGGATTTGACTTTTGAATCTCCTTCATAAATATTTTGAAGTTTGTCCCAAATCTCTTTAGTGGATTTACAATGTGCAACTTTGGTGAATACCGTTTCACTAAGACCATTTAGAAGTGAATTTTTGGCTTTGGAATTATTCTGACTGAGTTTCACTACTTTGTCATTTGTTGGCAGAACTGTTGGTGCTGTGTATCCATCTACAATTGATTGCCAAATTTCAAATACCTGTGACTTTATATATGTTTTCATCCTTATACTCCAAAATGCATAATTCTGTCCATTGAACTGTGGTATTCCATTTTTATACAAGTTGTTTCTCTCCATGATCTACCTTTCAGTGGTTAAACCGATTTCTGAAGGAACCTCCCTCTGATACCAATTGTTGGATTAATGAGAAGGGGGTGAATCAATAATAGAGAAATTTAAACCTTTTCAACCATATAATCCAAGTGCTATATAAATGTAGAATTATCATCTAATAAATGTAGAGTAAATAAGCAATGAACAAATGAATAATCATACACATACAAATTACACCAGTGTTTTACGTGGAAACCCAAAGTAGGAGAAAACCACAAAATGCTTTTCCTTATATGTCTTGAAGAATTACAGTCATTGGAAGTACCAACTTCCTTTGTTTTCCAGCTGCAACTAGAAGGAGGCTCCAACCCCCTTGTTTCTCATGCTACAACATGAGGGAAGCTCCAACTCCCCTATTCTCTAGATACAACCAAAAGGAGGATCCAACCCCCTATGTTCTACGGATACAACCGAAAGGTGGCTACAACCACTTGTCCTTGCCCCATCTAACTGCCACGAAGGAGAAGTAGAATGATGGAACCCCTTTCACACTATCACTGTGAGATATACCACTGTAAACTTGTACCAATACACCTGAACCATGCATCAGGCATGCATCAACCTGTACCTCAACCTGTAATCAACCCGTACCATAAACAAGTGCATCAACCATGCACCAACCTGTACCAAACAAACTGTAATCAACCTGTACCATAAACAAGTGCATACAACCATGTACCAAGTATGTACCAATCATGTGTGAACTACTCATCAACTATGACTCATCAATATGTACCAACATCATCAACT
>JZKD02S1107252.1:105799-119481 GCA_000966675.3 Picea glauca
AAAGTGACCTAGAAGATGTTTTTAAGGAAGCTACTTGGAGAGTATAAATAAGAGGCAGGGCTCTCTCATTTAAGAAACACTTGAGAATATTGAATACCTATAGGTTTCTGAGGTAACCAAAGGATATCTAAGCTGAATTTTTTAGGAAAGTGAAGAAAAGAAGGCCGAAATTCAAGGAAGGATAAATTCTTTTGATGATGCTTTCTAAGGTATGTTTTTCTTCAGGTCATCTCACCATTTTCAAAATAATTTTTTTTCTAGAATGATTCAGACCATGAAATTACTATTCCATTCAGGAAACATATCCAAGTATCTGTGGTAAAAAATCAGCTTGTGGGTTGTTGTATTTTTGGATTTACACTATGTGGAAAATAGGGTTTGTGGCTAGTTCGGAAACTAGTCAAAAACATGTGTTTCAGTTAAAAATGTCATAACTTATTCATAACAGATTCAAATTCAGTAAGAACAAATGTTTTGGTTAGAGTATAGTCTGTATCATTCTGTGTAAGTGTTTCATATCAATTCAACAAATATTATGTGTGAGGCACGCTCTACAATGTCGCTCTCTAGAATAAGCCATAATTCAACAAGGTGTGCCATTTTTTCCATAGCTCCTTTTATGAGAGGTTCCAAGTATTGCACCTGGAGGAATTTCATAAAAAACACTGAAGAACATTTTTTATCAGTTTTAGATATATATTCATTACAGGTACAAAGTTATGATTATTTTAAGTTAGGGTTGTTGACTAATCCAAAACTAGTCTTGTGAGACTAAAGATGAAAATGCTAGTCTCTTGTTGTTAAAGTTAAGGAAGGTTTGCAGGTATGTGATCATATACACCAGGTCTATTACAGATTTACAAATCATATTTGGATGATGAAATTGATGAGGGATTTTGGTTGAGGTACAAGTTGGGTACATGCTTGAGACAAGTGGTTGATGAGTTGGCACATACATGAGGTGTATAGCTGATGATGTTGGTACATATTGATGAGTCATAGTTGATGAGTACTTGACACATGATTGGTACATGGTTGGTGGCACTTGTTTATGGTACAGGTTGATTACAAATTGTTTGGTATAGGTTGGTGCATGGTTGATGCACTTGTTTATGGTACAGGTTGATTACAGGTTGATGTACAAGTTGATGCATGGTTGATGCATGGTTTATTGGTACATGTTTACAGTATTATATCTCACAGTGATAGTGTGACAGTGGTTCCATCATTCTACTTTTACTTCAGGGCGGTTGGACGGGGCAAGGAAAGGTGGTTGTAGCCAAGTTATGGTTGTAGCCAAAGAACTAGGGGGTTGTAGCCTCCTTCTAGTTGTAGCTAGAGAATTGGGGAGTTGGAGCTTCCCTCAGGTTGTAGCCTGAGAAACTAGGGGGTTGGAGCCTCCTTCCAGTTGCAGCTAGAAAACAAAGGAATATGGTGCTTCCAATGAATGTAATTCTTCAAGACATATAAGATAAATCATTCTATGGTTTTCTCCCGATTTGGGTTTCCACGTAAAACACTGGTGTACTGTGTATGTGTGCGATTGTTAATTTCTTATTGCTCATTATTGGATAATAATTCTACATTGATATAACACTTGGATTATTTGGAGAAAAATGATTATAATTACGCTATTACTGATTCACCTCCCCTCTCAGTAATCCAACACATTAATCAAGAAAGGAACTACACATGGTTTATTTACCTCCATCCCAAGCTGGGACTCTTGGTCTGCTTCTTGAGGTGTGTCAAGTTGTTCTTGGTGAGAAGGATCTGTGGATGATGCTTCTAGGAATCCTCCTTAGTTTCTAGATGCCTGTATGTCATCTTTACTTTCTTCACAAAGTGTGCATGCATTTGCACTATCATGCTCAAAACCATAACTAGTGAAGTTGCCATGGTCACAAAATGGTCTTGTCACAATATCATTCGTTGATCCTTCCCCTGTCTGCATATTCATGGTTTTCAACTGCTCTTGCAACCGCTGTTTCTCTTCCTCTGCAACATGCAATAATGTCTTCAATACAACATTCTCTGCTTGAAGTATTTTGTTGATCTCTTGAAGTTCATCGAACCACAACTGTTTTGGCGATTTCGCCATTCTTAGCTTCAACAACTACAATCAGTATCAAACCTGCTCTGATACTACTTGATCTGAACTCGGGGGTGATAAGTTTCCAATAATTGTTTGATCCTGTCACTCCTCTAAAAGTGTCAGTTATAGATCGTTTAACTTGAACAAATTGCAATTAAAGGTATATTTGAAGTCTTTATAGGATTGAATCCATAGTGAATAAAAACCTCTTTAAGATTCCTTATGTGTTATATGTCATGCTTGCATTTAATATTCTATGTGAGGAAATTCATGGAAAAGAAACATAAGAACATAATACACATAATATATATGACACTTCCCTTGATAACATAGTTCACCCAATGTGGGCTAAGTCTCTGGGTCTCGCTCCAAATCTTGACCACTTTATTCTCCTCGCTGCAGTGATGTCTCTCCTTTAAAAGTTGTAAGGCCAAAGTCCCTTTTCGGTGACGACAACAAGAGATCATAATGTGATGAGGAATGTTTTCAAGCTCCACAATTTCTCATGCTCATGAGGCATCCATGATGCTGACATAGACATCATTCCCACATACTCAATACAAAAAAAGAGGAAGAATAATAAATGACCCCCATCATCATGGAGCCATAAAATGCCTTATATTTGCTGCTCAGATCCAAGCATATATGCATCCCATACAAAAATCCCGAAACTACGAGATTCCTGACTGCTTCGTTGGCCACTTATCATCCAAGTGCCACAAATTCTCTGTCACATATAGCTGATTGGTTTTATGTGTAAGAAGAGAAGAAAATAATAAATAGAAGGAATAAGTTGATCTTGTTGTCTTGCTACAACCTCTCCATGATCCTTCAGACCTGTATCAAGCATACTATGTTGCAACATTTAATGACAAAACAACATAATGAAAGGCATGCTTACATTGGCTTCTTCATAATTTATCCTTCTGATTGGAGTCTCTGTTTCTAAAACAAGCCTCGCCATTGGATTCACATCGTCAAATTACCCAAAATAGATTGTCAAATCATCTCCATCGGACTCTGTCACCTTCAGGCCTTCTCTGGATCTCTTCCTTGATCTACATGCAAATTTGAAATTAATACATTCAATTGCATTGAAATTTGTGCCATTGTACGACCTTGTACAGGCTTGCACGCTCCTCCTCCGTCCGTGGGAAAACTGAGCATTTAAATTAAAATGTTGGGCAGACTAACCAATCGATTCGTTTGACTCAACGGTTGACGGATGCTATGTAAGGCATTTGGATAAGGGGAGGTCCTAGGGTTGAGCCTGTGGGCCTCCACTTTTGGGCTTATAGTTATAACAATATATATGTGGTTTGAAACTGCCCCCAAGTTTGGATTTGTTTAGATTTTTCAGAGTTAGAAGTTTGGCCTCTAGATTTGGTGGGACTCCCACTAGATTTGATGGGCCTTTTTTTGTATTTTTGAAAATTTGGTTTTGGGCCCTCATTGGGAATTTTTGGGAATTTTCCCACTACCACGTGGCAACCCATGACTGGGCCACATGGCAGCCAACCATTCCCTGAACCTGGTATAGTCACCACCTACGTGCCTCTGCCATGTGTTGCTTGTCTATTAGCCCATGTGTCGACGTCTCATAGGACCACGTGGTTGCTCCTGGGTGGTGCCATGTGGCGTCACCTGGGGATTCCATGTGTCACATTTCCACTGGCCCATTTGGTGGCCCAAAGTTCCAAATCAGCATGCCATGTGGCACACTATCATTGGGCCACATCAGCATGTTGACGTCATTTCTACTGTGCTTGCCACGTCACCTGACGCATCCTACATGGATGCCACGTCACCTTCCAGGTGGATGTATGGATGCCACATGTCAGCCACGTCCTTTATGGTCTTCCATGTGGATGTATGGACTGCCATGTGGCACTTTCTCATTCGTCCACATGTTGACCTGAAAATGCTAAAATTGAGTGACACATGGTAGCCTCTGATGTTGCCACGTCACCATGTTGACGTTATGATGTCATCATCATGACACATGTGGATCTATGATAGTGCCATGCACCCTGTACAGACAGTGATTTCATCCGTACTGATGTTGATGTCAGCAGTACAAATGCTGACTCATCCCTGTTGACTGGGCTATGTTGACCAACACTTTGACTGCAAATATCTTTCGATACTTAACTCCGTTTGACAAACTGTTTACGCTGTTGGAAATATTACGATGCGCTCTTCGCAGTGTCATTGATATTTCTGAGCTTCAAGGACTTTGATTTTTTTCCCTTTTTCATTTGTTGAGGCCATTCTGAGCCTCCAAGGACACTTTTGAAACTTCTGAGATGTTCCCTAGATCCTTCCGGATCAATGTTCAATCAAGAAATGGTTATGTGGCCCCACATGACATTGAATGTTACAAATGACATAACTATGGACACATAGCTCGTGATTGTAGAAGCATGATGGATACTTCTATGAAAGATAAAATTGATATCAGATATAAGAAAGTTTGGAAAAGAAAACAAGAACAGGTAATGGAGATCAGATGAATGAAGGACACCTAGAAGTCATAGTCTCAAGACTGGAAATAGTGCGAGATGAAGATAAATCTACAGAGAAAAATGAATATGTCAGATACATGAAGGTTTGGATAAGAAATGAAAAACAAGAAGAATAGGTGAATAAAGAATAATTCACAGAGTTCACAAGATTTGTAGTAGCACGAGAAAGAAAATAAGAGGAATAAAGAACAGGTTGAAGAGATTGTACTTTCATGAATTGTAGTGCAAGATCAATCCACAGGTAGAAAGAAAGAAGTCAGAGTTTAGAGAGATGATGAGTCTACATATGAAGAGGAATATTAATCCACATCAGAGCGGGTATTTTTCTGAGCCACCCATCTCAGAGATTCCCAGAGAATATAAATATTGAACAGGGGGAGTCAATGTAGTAGCTACTATAGATCAAAGAACCATCCTTCGAGCAATTTGAGGTGTTTGTAGAGACAAATTCAAAGCAATTAGATAACATAAGTGCATAATGATAGATTGATCGATTGAGAAGTAGTGTTCCCACGCAGGTATCAATTGGTAGTTACACAGGAAAAAGTTTATGATTGTATTCCATGCATGTATTCATGCAGGGATATATTTAGTACATGTTGTTTCAAATACACAAAGTTTGATTTGCAGATAGAGTAGATCAATGGACACATTTGATTCAGTTGTGTTGATGATTAAAATCGTCAACGAAGTTTTTTCCCACAAAGTGTTCCTAAAACCTATTATTATAACGCTAAATAATACTAGTAGGTGGGACCCCCTTGTAGATTGGAGATCAGGTCTAGTTCTTATTTGATGTTGTGTTGATGTTCGACATTGCTTACATGGTTGATGAGATCTTGTTTTTATTGGCTATGGATTGGGATTATGAAGTATTGGTTCTTTATTTTACAAGCGTCCTATGTAATCCTTGTTATCACTGCTATCTGTTATTGGGATCTATCACTAGGAGACCTGCACAATAAACATGTTAGCAATGACACATACAAACAATTGGAAATAAATGAGAAGCAATGCAACAAATGTAAAGGGAAGAATTTAAACTATCCTATATACTATACTACATGCATGAAAGATTAAAATGATTATGGTTAAATCCTAGCTAGCAAGTAAATGGTTATGCGATTTTATTGAGTTATATGGTTACTATGCATATGGTAGGATAAGATGTGGGTGGTGTATTTGATAAAGTGAAAGTTGCTAATGCTTATGCGAATTGTTGTGTTATATGGAACATGGTTGATTTGTGTTATGGCATAAGTTAAGAGTATGAATGGTCGCATGATTGATGGGTAATGGTTTCGATACATCATGTGATTAATGGTGCAAATGAAAGGCTTGTTGGCATGTACTAAGAAGTTAATGGACTGTGAATGGAGGCGACATGCATTTACTTCAGGTCACCTTTACTCCTTTGTTGGCTGCCACCCTAATCGGGCTATTGTTCATCCTTGTTGCTGTGGTTATGCTCTGATTTCCTAGTAGAGAGGAACCGCTCGACCATCTCACGTTTTAAGGTGCTTCGATCATAGGCATGTATATTTTTGGCCATCCATGAGTCTGCTCTGTTTATGAAATGGATATTTGCTCGAATGTATGGGTTGTGTTTTTCCCTAAGTACTGTAGCTGTGTAAAATTGTGATTTTGGAATGAATTGTTCGTGGCTTTCTCCATGATAATGTTTGAAGTTACAGTGTATTGGGCCATCCTGGGTGTTAGCAACCATAAGGGCTCTTTGTTATCCTTGCTAGTTTAGTTGGAGGGTTTTGTTTGGTCTTGGGTGCCTGGCTATCCTCACACATTCGTCGATGTATCTAGTCTTTGGTTTTTGTGGGTTTAATGGTTGGGAGCACTCTGTGTCACTGTGTTCTGTTCACTTGAGAATTGGTTTATTTTCATGATTAAAAGATATGCAATGGGTTATTTGGTTCTTTCTCAGCCCTGTATTCACTTCAGCGTTGTGGTTGCTTGATTGGAGAACCACTAGGGTTATACCCTGCGTGTGTTATGTATCATTGCCAGGTCGAATTGAAGACTCACCCTTCTGTTTTATCCCTCCTGCCATGGGATTTGTTACCTTTCCACATATAAGTTGTGGTTCTCCCTACATATGCACTATTGGTATTTGAATCTTTCACCATTGAAAGCAGTTGGCTCTAGCTTTCTCTGTGTCAGTCACAAAGCAAACCCTTAACTCTACAGGTATGAAGGTTGATAGAGAAGACCGGCATGGCCTGTCAGGTTTTCTACTTTGTTATTGTTGGAGGGTTGTGTATTGTCGACGGAATTGAGTACAGTCTCGCCCAGTTGGTCATGTCACAATCGTGTTGGTTTTGATATCTACTTACTGCATGTGTTATCATAATGGATAAACCCTGCATTGTTAATTGGACAATTCAAAATGCACAATCATTGTCTTTGTGTTTGATAATCTAGTATGGTTTTAATTGAGAAGGTCACAACCTTGTTCTATGTCGATGCATGGGTATGTGTGATTGACACAACATGTTAAGTCGGTTGTTGATTGTTATGATAGTCCAAGTATAGGCTCAACATTGAATTGGTTGATTGGTTGATACACAGTCACTGTCATTTTCCACTAAAGATTATTTGGATGTTTAATTCGGCATTGGTTACAATTGTTTAATGATGTTCACGCATAATGAGTGTGTGGTGTTCCTTCACCAAGAATAAATGGTCATTATAACTATGAGATTTTGGGGCAGAATGGTTATTGAAACCGGGATGACTATAGCAATTCCATCCACTGTATGCGTTATGGTTATTTGATCGTGTCATTAAGAATGAGCCTAAGTTTTACACAACATGGTTGATTGCAGTTTGATTAAATTGAAGCAATACTGTATTAGATTAATAGCTCGACACGATGGGTTGAGTTATTACTGTGACTGTGTGTTTGGAATTGTAGAATGGAAATGTTGCATTGTGGTGTTTTGGGTGGCTGTGACTGTGTATGATATGGATAATTTTAGGTTTCACACTCAGAAATAGCCACAGATTTTTAAGCATAACTTTGTTGCAATTCGATTATTTGTTTTATGAAGCCAGGCATGTTGTCAGTACCTCGTTGTGTTGGATGGATAATCCAACATTTTATTATTATTTAGAGTTACATTTAATTGGACTTGTACAGTGACAAAATTACACTTGCATGATTGAGTTATTTTATGAATAAAATGGGTTGGAATAATGGTTGTTGTCTTTCTGTTTGAATGACGACCAGGGTTTTGAAATTTAAGTCTGGATTATTGGGTTGACTGTCATTATATATGTTTAAAGAATGTCATGAAGTTTAAATGGCATGCCCGATTGCAATGACAATATAACTTCATGGAAATTTGAAACACGACTTTGGGTGTATTTGATGATTGAAGAAATGTGTGCGCATTGGTTGTATTTGATGATTACCAGAGTGGAAATGGTTACTATTATACATCTGAGAATTTTTATAAGATGCAAATTGGATAAATGAAAGGAACAAAACTTCCTTACAGATTGTGTGGAATGCATATTGTCTTATGATGACACTGTGTGGACATTTGATTATGAACAATGAACTAGTTTAAACGCAGGAATTGTTATTTGGTCACGATGATTCTTTGGTTGGCATATCTCCTTTTAACAGAATGGCTATATGGATTGCTTGATTTATTTTTTGAATAGTAACTGCTCTCATTCCCCATCATTAATTCAATTTTCTCTTATTACAACCCATCACTTTCCCACATTCATTGTTCACTCCATGTTCCAAAATTGATTACAGTCAAGAAAAATTATGTGTTGAAACAGTTGGCAGTAGCATTGTCTTGGTTGAACTACAATGATGTTTTTTTTTATTTGCAATTAATTGTTGTTATCTTTGAGTAGTAATCGTATTCCCCGCCCCCCACCCTCATCATATCATGTTTCGCTCAATACAAACCCCTCACATATCCCATGACCTTTTATTCACCCCTTGCTCAATAATGAACATTAAAACAATTTGTATGGATTGGATTGCATGAGTCTGATACATTGTCGAGCCAAATATATTTCATATATTTAAGAGTTGTCATGTATGTTTATTTAAAAGACTATTTTCTAATCAATCATGCATGCAGGAATGAGTTTTTTTAGTTGAGGTAGCCATGGTTGAGGAAACAGAGGGAGAGGTAATTGGAACAGAGGCCCAAGAAGGCCAAGGTTCTCCATAAATTTTGATGCTGACTCACAAGAGCTTGGCCAATTATTCCAGGCTAGATTTTTCAACTGGATTGGGCAGGGAGTGGTCCAACCTAGGCCTGAAAGGCCTCCTTTCCAAGTCCTGCAAGCCCCTAGTATACCTGTACCTCCTTACGTCTCATTGCAACCCGAGGTTCCTGAAAATGATGGATGGCAGGAGATTTTCCAACCGATAGTCTCCCAACATTGTGGCTGGCCCAATTTATCCTTGCCTGCTCCTCCACCTATTAATCCCATTGTCCAACCTGCCCCTGACCACTCGCTAGTGCAATCCTCCCATGCTAGCAAGAGATTGAAAACTGAGGCCCACCATGCCCTTGACAAAGGAAAAGCCACTGCTGCCCCTTCCTCACCCTCCAATGGCTATGACAAATCCATGTCTTCCCGGAGGCATTTGAAGGACGATTATTCCCACGTGATCAACGAGATTAGGCCTAAGGGCTTAGTGCAGCCAAAGGCAAATTCAAGAAAATCGAAGGGTGACAACAAAAATCAAGGAAAGATTGCATTGCATAGTGGGAAATATGGCTTTTGATTTTTATTTTGTCTATTATTGATGACAATTGACTTCAAGAATTTTTGGACAACATGTTTTATTTTGGATATACGAGTAATAGTTTTTTGAAAATAATTTCAAATATCATGAGCTAAATTGTCAAATATGAATATGTGGATGGGAGACACAAGGATGTGTGTTTTGCTTAACTAAATAGTTATGTTATGATTGTTATGAGTAAAAGGGAGTCACAAGGGGTCCCACCTACTAGTTATTATTTATTTATAACCCTTATTATGATTCTTACTTTTCCCCCGAACTAAAGTTCGTTGTGTCTTTTAATTAACTTAACTAATGAGTTGGTTCAACTACTTCAACCAATTCTAATTTGTTTAAAATCAAAAGGAAAGGGAGGAACATGAGGAGGATAGAAGCAGAAGCATACTAAGGTTTGCTCTTTGAGTTTATGCTGAGATAGTTCAGTTTTCATTCATTCATTTATTCATCACAAGACTAATTCTCTTTTATGATAACATGGTCTTATTGTAGACAACAATATTCAGGGCTGAATCACATCATTCAGACACTTGTTTTTCAGAGGTGTTGATCTATCTTTGATAGTATGTGTAGACTTGTCTATTTGTGAATTAATTTTCACGTCTGACAAAGGCTATTGTGCAGAGTCAAGTGGGAAGCAATCTGTGAAAAGCTGATCCATCTTTTAGAGTTCAGTTTTGGTTTTTTGTTAGAGATCCTTTTGTATGCTCCGTCGGGGATGTCTAAGTTTGACTTTGGTCCAAAATTTCTGCATGAGATTTTGTAAAGAAAATGAATCTTTGGTGAATTTGAATGAAATAAAGGATTGCTTTATGTCTCGTCTGTCTTGATTATCATCTTGGTGACTTTAATTCTATCTTTACATTCATTTCAACAACTGGTATGTTCAAAAAATTATATAAAAAGTAAATTTCTAGCAAGCTTTTTTTTGATAAAAGACTAGCCTAAGCACTCGTAATTAATACTCGTGAGTTAGGATGTTATTTTTGTTGGCTATAAACATAGGGTGATATTCCTGTCTACTTTTCTTTAGCCAAACAGAGTCTGAAAATGCTTGAGTAAGATTATCTCATATCTTTTCCTCAACAAGTTGCAGTTGTGAATCCTTCATCATAGTACAATGACAGATGGGTCAACATTGTGGACAATTGAGTAGTAGAGTTATGGACAGTTTGTGACATATGGACAAAGATGGATTCATGATATGTTTAGTAGGTATAGAAAACATGGGTTAGAGAAGATGCATACCAATGTATTTATGATTGGAATCAATGGAATTAGTTGGTCACAGAAAGGCAAGCAGTGAAAGACACAACACAATAGGGAAAGAAAAATCATCAACAAAAGCTATATCATCAGAAATATATTATTGAACAAGTATGGCCAAGTTAACATGACAATTAAATGTAGAAATCAAATTTAGAATGTTTTTTATATATGTCAGAGAATTACAAGAGGAAGCACCAATGGACAATTAGTGGCACTGGAAGTGAGGAAAGGAAACATATAAATGTAGCCTTACATTGATCTACATCTTCCAAAAAAGTCAAGGGAAGAGAAATCATCAGAGAAAGAGATCCAGACAAGAAGAAGAAACACATGATGACATGGGGAGAATCCCCAAAGGGAGTCACTCTTTGCTAGAGAGAAGATGAACTTGGAAACATGTGAAGAGAATGAATAAAGGCATGAAGATAGGGGGAACAACCCCAAGGAGAGATACCCTTTTCCATTGATGTCAAAGGGGGAGAGAGAAAAACATTGATGAGGAGTGATTTACACAAGAGGTGCATGAGAATTTGAGTATGAGTGTTTCCATCAATGTTGGTGTTGCCATCAATGCCAAAGGGGGATATTGTTGGACAATTGGTTTGGATAGGTGGTTTTCATTGATGTCAACCGTTAGAGATTGATGTCAATCCTTGGAGAGGTATATAGATATGGATGATATTGTTGGATAGTTTATTGACATTTGTATGATCTAGATTGATGGTGAGTTAGTTGAGGTGTGGTCATGGGACCCGAAGCTGATCAAGGATTTTGGAAAATAAGTATAGTGTAATTGTAGGGAATACTATCATATATGGATAGTACAAGTCGTGTTGTTTCCGGTGATGTGTGGCACATCATATGGTTCCTCACGGTTGAGGAGATATGTCTTTGTGAAGTTGGAGGACCCTCAAGAATATTCGACAAACCCCTAGAAGGTCAACAAGAAGTCAATTATTCTAGAAGCTCCTAGAAAGTCATCAAGAAGTTTGTTAGTCAAAGTGGTTGCAACTAGGAATTAATTTTTGGTGATTGTATGAGATATGGTCATGGGAGATTGAACATTTTCCCTTGAGGGACTATTGGTTATATGGTACATGCTACATGAGGCAAATTTGTTGGAAGATTGGTTGTTGCATTGATGTCAACCCTAGCCATTGGCTTTTGGACCCCATAGTTGATTGAAGTAGATAGACATGAAAGAAATTACACATGCTTATACAACACCCATGGATGGATAGTATAAGTCATGCCACTTCTGGGGGTATGTGGCACGTCACGTGGATCCTCACGATTGAGGAGAAATGAGTTTTTGAAGATGACAATGTGAATTGAAGCATAAACTACATGTTGGCCCTAATGTTAAAAGGAAGTGATATAAAGGGTATAAATACATCTCATTATACATTCATTTTTCAACACACACAAGTTTATTAACAAACAAGGATATATAAGTCGAATTTCTAAGAAAATCTGAAGTAAAGAAGGCCAAATTTCAAGGGAGGATGAAGTCTTTTGGTGATGTGTTCTAAGGTATGTTATTTACAAGTCATCTTACCATTTTCTCTATAACTTTGTTTATAGAATGATTCAGATAGTGAAATTTGGAGGCTATTGAGAAGACATATCTAGGGTACCTGTGGTAAAAATTTCATCTCTTTATTCACTACAATTTTGGAGATACACTCTGTGTAAGATATGGTTTTTGACTAGTCCTGAAGATGGTCATAAACAAGTGTTCCGGGTAAAACAATCATAACGTCTTGATAGAGAATCCAAATGAAGTGAGACCAATTGCATTGGAAAGAGTACGAGATTTAGTTTTCTTTTTACTAATTTTAGAATTTGATATTAAATATTGAGCACGGGGCATTCTGTACAAGTTCGCTCTCCTGAATAAACCAAAATTAAATAAGGTCTACCATTTTCTCTAGAACTCCTTTTTTGGGAGGATTCAAGGAGTGCAACTTGGAGGAGTTTCAGAGAGTACATTGAGTAACATTATCTACATGATTAGAGTATTCCAAGAAGTGAAGAATTGCATAATTTGAAGAAGTCTAAGGAATCATTATTAGGTTATATGTGATGGTTGGTTGATGGTGATAATTTAATGTAAAATTTTATTATCTCTCATATATTTTTGGGTGGAAGGAAGGGGCAAGGATGGAGAGGTAAACCCTATATTGATATTGGAAGATTGTATCTTCCTTTTAGAGATTTATCCCTCCTTTTATATTTGGAAGCTGTAGCTACCTTTGGAAGTCATTACTTTCTTTGAACAATAATACATGATTACTTCTTATATACTGTGCGTGATGTATTGGTGCATCTCTTATACTATTATTCATTGTTCATTGGATAATATTCATTGATGATTAGATATAAATTGAATATATGATATGATTGAAGTACAAGTTCAAAAATACTAATTTCTCTAAATATTTATTCACCCCCCTCTCAATATTTCCAACAATTGGTATTAGAGCAGGTTTCCTTCAGAATAGTTTAACCACTAGAAGGAAAATCCTGAGAAGAGATGGATGACCATGAACACATTCCAAATGGGATTCAACGATTTGATGGAAGCAATTATGCATACTGGAGTCATAGAGTGAAAACTTACCTAACAACTTTGGGAGTATACATTTGGCACTTAGTTGTAAATGGCTATGTAATCCCAAAGAATGCTCCAACCGATCCAAATGAGAAGAAGCTTATGAGTTGTAATTCAAAAGCCAGACATGTTATTTTAGGAGCATTGGCACCAACCATTGCTAGTAAAGTGATGGGCTGCAACACTGCTAAAGAGGTATGGGACAAACTCAAGATTATCTATGAAGGTGATCCAAAATTTAAGCAAGTCAAGCTTCAACGATATAGAGCAGAATTTGAAAATTTGAATATGGATGAAAAGGAAGATATTGCAACCTATTTTCTTAGAGTTGATGGAGTTGTTAATGCTATCAGAGGATTAGGTGAAGAGCTCAATGAATCCTTG
>JZKD02S1107252.1:133375-157300 GCA_000966675.3 Picea glauca
CTTCCAAATATAAAGGGAGGGATAAACCTCCAAAAGGAAGATACAATCCTCCAATATCAAGAGAAGGTTGACCTCTCCATCCTTGCCCCTTCTTTCCACCCAAAAATATATGAGAGATAATAAAACTTTACATTAAATTATCACCATCAACCAACCATCACATAGAACCTAATAATGCTTCCTGAGACTTCATCAACTTCTGCAATTCTTCACTTCTTGGAATACTTTGATCCTATAGATAATATTACTCAATGTATTCTCTAAAACTCCTCCAATTTTCACTCTTTGAATCCTCCCAGAAAAGGAGTTATGGATAAAATGGTAGACCTTATTCAATTTTGGTTTATTCACGAGAGTGAACTTGTACAGAATGCCCCGTGCTCAATATTTAACATCAGATTCTAAAATTCATATATAGAAAACTAAAGCTCGTACTCTTTCCAATGCAATTGGTCTCACTTCATTTGGATTCTCTATAAAGACGTTATGATTGTTTTACCCATAACACCTTTTTATGACTAGCTTCAGGACTAGTCACAAACCCTATCTTCCACATAGTGTATCTCCAAAATTAGAGCTAACAAAGAGCTGAAATTTTTACCACGGGTACCTAGATATGTCTTCTAAATAGCCTTTGAATTTCACCATCTAAATCATTCTAGAAATAAATTTATAGCGAAAATGGTAAGATGACCTGTAAATAACATACCTTAGAACACATCACCAAAAGACTTCATCCTCCCTTGAAATTCGGCCTTCTTTACTTAAGATTTCCTCATAAATTCGACTTATATCTCCTTGTTAATTAATAAAATTGTGTGTGTTGAAAAATGAATGTATAATGAGATGTATGTATACCCTTTATGTCACTTCCTTTTAACATTAGGGTCGACATGTAGTTTCTACTTCAATTCACATTGTCATTTTCAAAAATTCATTTCTCCTCAATCGTGAGGATCCACGTGATGTGCCACATACCAACGGAAGTGGCATGAATTATACTATCCATCCATGAGTTTTGTATCTGCATGTGTAATTTTATTCATTTCTATCTACTTCGATCAACTGTGAGGTCCAAAAGCCAATGGCTAGGGTTGACATCAATGACAACAACCAATCTTCCAACAATCTCCCCTTTTGTCATTGATGGAAACACTCATGCTCCCCCTGTCAGCATGATCCCAATTTCTCTCCCCCTTTGAAATCAATGGAAAAGGGTGGGGTTGTTCCCCATGAGTTCAATGGCATAAGGTGACCTCCTTCTTTGGGGTTGCTCCCCCTGAACATGTGGCACTCAATAATACTTCATCCTTTGTTTTGGTCTTTAGGACTTTTTCTTCCTTGGAATCCTTTTGTGTGGCTTATGTCTTCTCTCTCTTCTTCATATCTGGGATGTATATGTTATTTGGGCTTCTTGTTGCAGTTGCAACCAATATTCATGAGTTCTTTTCTTTGATTTTACATTTTTGGGAGTCAAACGTAAGAGTGTATCCTCGATCACATATTTTGCTGACACTGAGGAGATTATGCTTCAAATCTTCAACCAATAGGACTTTTCCTTCTTTTACATTTTCACTTCCAAGCTTTACAGTTTCTTTTCCAAGTATTTTGGTAGATGAGTCATCTCCAAATGAAACATTTCCACCCTTTTTTCTTCAAGCTGACAAATTTGCTTTGATCTCTGGTCATATGAGATGAGCACCCATTATCTATGAACCATTCATCTTCTTCTTTGCATTCTTTAGTGACCAATGTTATTCGGAATTTTTCTTTGTGTGGAATTTCTTTCCTTTTCCATGTTGTAGTTGGTATAGGGACATTTGGCATAGGATTATCTTCCATCATCTCTCTGCAATCTTGTGCTTTGTGACCAAGATTATTTCACTTATAGCATACAATATTTTGATCCATTAATGGGTCAAATGGATTATAATTTATGTTGACAGGTCTACGAACATTTTCATATCTACTATTTGCACCATTCATGTAGCTTGCGTAGTTATTCCTTTCATTGATTCTAGAATTGATTGCCTTGTGTCCAAAATTTCCACAAGTATAACAATGTCTAGGAAAGAAATTTTGATGCCTGGGAATAAGTGATCTTATTTGTGATGTGGTCCATTTGGATTCACGATATATTCTTCTGTAGTTTCCTTCATAATGATTTCTTTCATACTTGATGGGAGAGGATGTTCTTGATGTCTCATTCCTTCTGAATTCTAGTCTTCTATCTTGTTGTTCAACTTGCTATTGAGTATTGGTTTCATCATTTTCATCTTTTGTAATATTCCAAATATAAAAAGTATGTAGAACAGAAATAAAATGCTAGAAATGGAAGATAAACAACAATATAACCATAACAACACCACAATAATATTGAAATGATATCAAAATAACACTAGAAAGAGAACTTTGATTCTGAGAGCAATGTTCACAGGCCTCTTCGAGGGGGAAACCTCCAGTCGAGCAGAGCTCTATTACAATAATATCCAAGCTAGGATTATCATACCCTCAACTCCTATTTATACTAAATGTGTCTATCAAAAGAACCATCTAGAGGAAGATCCTTCTAGAAGCGAAAGCTTCTATTAGGTCTTCTTACATTCGACTTATTCTACTTTATTGCAAGGTCTTATTAATATTGACCTTTATTACATCCAAATATATTGTTCTACCTATGTGTGGGTTAGGTCCCTAACATGTCCCCCCCCTTAAAAACAACCTTGTCCTCAAGGCTTGAGATATGGAAATTGCTGCAAAATGGTAGTTGGTTCCCAAGTGGCATATGATGGAGTTGTATCTTTCCACTGGACTAACACTTCATTGATGATTCTCTGATGCAGGAGATGCTCACGTTGGTCCAAAACTGCTTGTGGTTGTATCCAAATGGATCCTTCTTCGTCCAACTTGGGAAGGTTGGTTTGAATTTGGCACTTAGTTCCAATCACCTTCTTTAAGCATGAAACATGAAAAACCGGATGTAGCTTAGAATGACTGGGAAAAGCTAACTGATAGGCCACATGTCCTACATGCTTGAGAACGGTATAAGGACCATAAAATTTGGGTGCCAACTTCTGACAATGCTCGGCCTTGAGGGGATTTTGCTTGTAAGGTTGCAGTCGAAGAAACACTTGATCCCCTTCTGCAAATTGACGTTCAGAGCGACCTTGATCTACTTGTTGCTTCATGCGATTCTGTGCCATGACCAAATTCTCTTTGAGGGTACGGAGAATATTCTCTCGAACTGTAAGTGTTTGGTCAACCGCCTGGACCTTTGAGACACGAGGTAAGTATGAGAGAAATGAAAGTGGATTTTGTCCATATACTGCTTCAAAAGGAGTCATGCATGTAGTTGTATGGTATGAAGTGTTGTACCACCATTCAACTAGGGGTAACCATTGAGCCCACTGATTTTTCTTTTCCTAGGAAAAACACCTCAAATANCATGTAGTTTCTACTTCAATTCACATTGTCATTTTCAAAAATTCATTTCTCCTCAATCGTGAGGATCCACGTGATGTGCCACATACCAACGGAAGCGGCATGAATTATACTATCCCTCCATGGGTTTTGTATCTGCATGTGTAATTGTATTCATTTCTCTCTACTTCGATCAACTGTGGGGTCCAAAAGCCAATGGCTAGGGTTACCATCAATGACAACAACCAATCTTCCAACCATCTCCCCTTTTGCCATTGATGGCAACACTCATGCTCCCCCTGTCAGCATGATCCCAATTTCTCTCCCCCTTTGAAATCAATGGAAAAGGGTGGGGTTGTTCCCCATGAGTTCAATGGCATAAGGTGACCTTCTTCTTTGGGGTTGCTCCCCCTGAACATGTGGCACTCAATAATACTTCATCCTTAGTTTTGGTCTTTGGGAATTTTTCTTCCTTGGAATCCTTTTGTGTGGCTTATGTCTTCTCTCTCTTCTTCATATCTGGGATGTATATGTTATTCGATCTTCTTGTTGCAGTTGCAACCAATATTCATGAGTTATTTTCTTTGATTTTACATTTTTGGGAGTCAAACGTAAAAGTGTATCCTCGATCACATATTTTGCTGACACTGAGGAGATTATGCTTCAGATCTTCAACCAATAGGACTTTTCCTTCTTTTACATTTTCACTTCCAAGCTTTACAGTTCCTTTTCCAAGTATTTTGGTAGATGAGTCATCTCCAAATGAAACATTTCCACCCTTTTTTCTTCAAGCTGACAAATTTGCTTTGATCTCTGGTCATATGAGATGATCACCCATTGTCTATGAAGCATTCGTCTTCTTCTTTCATTCTTTAGCGACCAATGTTATTTGGAATTTTTCATTGTGTGGAATTTCTTTCCTTTTTCATGTTGTAGTTGGTATAGGGACATTTGGCATAGGATTATCTTTCGTCATCTCTCTGCAATCTCGTGCTTTGTGACCAAGATTATTTCACTTATAGCATACAATATTTTGATCCATTAATGGGTCAAATGGATTATAATTTATGTTGACAGGTCTATGAACATTTTCATATCTACTATTTGCACCATTCATGTAGCTTGCGTAGTTATTCCTTTCATTGATTCTAGAATTGATTGCCTTGTGTCCAAAATTTCCACAAGTATAACAATGTCCAGGAAAGAAATTTTGATACTTGGGAGTAAGTGATCTTATTTGTGATGTGGTCCATTTGAATTCACGATATATTCTTCTGTAGTTTCCTTCATAATGATTGCTTTCATACCTGATGGGAGAGGATGTTCTTGATGTCTCATTCCTTCTGAATTCTAGTCTTCTATCTTGTTGTTCAACTTGCTATGGAGTATTGGTTTCATCATTTTCATCTTTTGTAATATTCCAAATATAAAAAGTATGTAGAACAGAAATAAAATGCTAGAAATGGAAAATAAACAACAATATAACCATAACAACACCACAATAATATTGAAATGATATCAAAATAACACTAGAAAGAGAACTTTGATTCTAAGAGCAATGTTCACAGGCCTCTTCGAGGGGGCAACCTCCAGTCGAGCAGAGCTCTATTACAATAATATCCAAGCTAGGATTATCATACCCTCGACTCCTATTTATACTAAATGTGTCTATCAAAAGAACCATCTAGAGGAAGATCCTTCTAGAAGTGAAAGCTTCTATTAGGTCTTCTTACATTCGACTTATTCTACTTTATTGCAAGGCCTTATTAATATTGACCTTTATTACATCCAAATATATTGTTCTACCTATGTGCGGGTTAGGTCCCTAACATGTCCCCCCCCTTAAAAACAGCCTTGTCCTCAAGGCTTGAGATATAGAAATTGTTGCAGAATGGTAGTTGGTTCCCAAGTGGCATATGCTGGAGTTGTATCTTTCCACTGGACTAACACTTCATTGATGATTCTCCGACGCAGAAGATGCTCACGTTGGTCCAAAACTGCTTGTGGTTGTAGCCAAATGGATCCTTCTTCGTCCAACTTGGGAAGGTCGGTTTGAATTTGGCACTTAGTTCCAATCACCTTCTTTAAGCATGAAACATGAAAAACCGGATGTAGCTTAGAATGACTGGGCAAAGCTAACTGATAGGCCACATGTCCCACATGCTTGAGAACGGTATAAGGACCATAAAATTTGGGTGCCAACTTCTAACAATGCTCGGCCTTGAGGGGATTTTTCTTGTAAGGTTGCAGTTGAAGAAACACTTGATCCCCTTCTGCAAATTGACGTTCAGAGCGACCTTGATCTGCTTGTTGCTTCATGTGATTCTGTGCCATGACCAAATTCTCTTTGAGGGTATGGAGAATATGCTCTCGAACTGTAAGTGTTTGGTCAACCGCTTGGACCTTCAAGACACCAGGTAAGTATGAGAGAACTGAAAGTGGCTTTTGTCCATATACCGCTTCAAAAGGAGTCATGCATGTAGTTGTATGGTATGAAGTGTTGTACCACCATTCAGCTAGGGGTAACCATTGAGCCCACTGATTTTGTTTTTTGAGGCAAAACACCTCAAATATGTTTCCAAACACTTGTTGACAACTTCAATTTGACCATCATTCTAGGGATGATAAGTTGTGGTGAGATGAAATTGGGTGCCTTATATCTTGAATAGTTCTTGCCAAAAATCGTTGGTGAAATTTGGGTCGCGATCAGAAACAATAGAATGTGGCATGCCATGAAGCTTGAAGACCCGATCCATGAAAATTTTAGCCACAATGGATGATGTAAATGGGTGTTGAAGAGCACAGAAATGAGCATACTTGGAAAGGCGATTAACAACCACCATGATGACTGATTTATTTCCCGATTTGGGTAAGCCTGTAATAAAATCCATAGATATATCCCTCCAAATAGCAGGTGGAATCGAAAGCGGTTGTAGTGTGCCAGGAGATTTGACTGTTTTTCCCTTGTTGCGTTGACACACATCACATCCAGCAACAAAATTACGAACGTCTTGTTTCATACCATCCCAGAAAAACGAGCGTTTGACCCTATCATAGGTTTTGGTAAACCCGGAGTGCCCAGTTGTGGGTGTAGCATGAAGCTCAGAAAGTACCATGGATTTAAGTTTTGATTGTTTACTTAAATACAAACGCCCTTTGTATTGAAGCTCACCATGGAGCCAAGAGTATCCTGGGGAAACTGGAGCATTGGACTGCAATTGTTGGATCATATGTGAACTTTTGGGATCATGTAGCCATTCTTGGCGAATGGCTTGGAGATAATCTGGTATAATGAAGGAGAGAGAAAAAAGAGATCCTTCATCTTCATATTTTTGGGAAAGTGCATCCGCAACCACATTGTCTTTGTCTTTCTTGTAAATGATCTCATAATCATATCCTAAGAGCTTAGTCACCCATTTTTGTTTCTCTAGGGAGGAAATACGTTGTTCCAGAAAATACTTGAGGCTTTGATGGTCTATCTTAATTTGGAATCTTTGGCCCAGTAGATAAGGGCGCCATAGATCAACGACATGCATAATAGACAACATTTCCTTTTCATAGATTGATTTGTCTAGATTTCGTTCAGACAGTTGCTTGCTGGTAAAGGCCAAAGGTAGACCCTCTTGCATAAGGACAACACTGATTCCTTTCCCTAAAGCATCACATTCCAGGACAAAGGTCTTTTTGAAATCAGGAAGGGCCAGGACTAGAGTGGTGCACATGGCCATCTTCAAGGTTTGAAAACCTTGAGCAGTTGTTGGAGTCCAACTGAAAGAGTTATCTTTTAGGAGTGTAGTGAGAGGTGTTGCAATCTTTCCATAATTCTTAACAAACTTGCGATAATAACCTATTAAGCCCAGAAATCCACACAAGCTTTTGAGAGTCTTTGGGTGAGGCCAGTCTTGCATAGCTTCAATATTTTTAGGATCCACCCTGACGTCATCCTTGCCAACTAGATGACCCAAGTACTCGACTTCTGAGGCGCCAAAAGCACATTTAGACCATTTCAGGAAAAGTTGGTGCTGAGAGAGTAGATGGAGAACTCAATCCACATGAGGAAGATGATTTGTCCAGGTTTTGCTATAGATGAGGATATCATCAAAGAAAACTAAGACAAAATGATGGAGAAAGGGACGAAAGACATGATTCATGAGGATTTGGAAGGTGGAGGGGGGGCATTACTCAATCCAAAGGGCATGACCAAAAACTCATAGTGGCCCTCATGAGTTCTAAATGAAGTCTTAGGAATGTCTGCCTATTTCATATGTATCTAGTGGTAGCCAGAACGAAGATCAAGTTTAGTAAAGAACTGGGTACCACTCAATTCTTCCAAGAGGTCATCAATGACAGGAATGGGAAATTTGTCTTTAATGGTAAGTTTGTTGAGGGCACATAAGTCAGGACACATTCGCCAAGAAGCTTCTTTCTTCAGGACCATGACCACAGGAGAAGAGCAGAGGCTTGTACTAGGGCGGATAATGCATGTGTTAAGGAGTTCCTGAACCATTTTCTCAATTTCATCTTTTTTGGAAAAAGGGGTGACGATACAAACGGATGTTGGGAGGAAGGCTTCCGGGTACAAGGGGAATTGAATGATCATGAACACCACGGGAAGGAGGGATTCCCTAGGGAGTAGAAAAGACCACTTGATGTTTAGAAAGGATGGATTAGAGATCTTGCGATGCTTGTATGGCATGGATTTGGGAAATAACGCCAGAATGACGCTTTTTTAGCAGCTTTTCCATGTGATGGGAACTAATGATCTCAGGTGAACCGGTGGTGATGCCTTGGAACTTATATTGTTGGAACTTATGCCTGGTCGAATTGCATCGTTAATTCCTTAAAATCCATGAGAATGGGACCCAAAGTCCTTAGCCAGTCTGCACCCAACACAATGTCACAACCACCCATGTCGATAGCAAACATATGAGATTTCAGATGGTAGTCACCAATTTGGAGACGTGCATTTTCACAATGCCCTCCACATTTCATGGAGCCACCATTGGCAATCATGATTTGGAAATTATTAACTGCATGGATATAGCAATGAGTTTCTTGGGCAATGCAACGATGAATACAATTATGGGTGCTTCCACTATCAACCAGAATGATGACCTTCCTATGTTTGATGTAACCAATTAACTTGAGGGTTTGGGGGGAAGAGAAGCCAGTGAGGTCATTTAGGGAAATGATCAGTTCTACTTTGGGAGGGTCCGAGGGAGGGGTTATTTCAGTGGTTTCAGGTGACTTAGACATAAGGGGAGTTTCAACATCCTCTTCCGAAATATGCTCTGAGATGGCCATAAAAATCTTTTGTTCCTTACACTTGTGGCCCAGAAAATATTTGTCATCACAATTATAACAAAGGCCTTTGAGTTGGCATTCATCCATTTCAGCCCTAGTCAATTTTTGGATCTTTAGTGGAGCAGAGGGAGTAGTGGGATTTACTGGTTTAGTGTGTGGGATAAAGGAGGGTTTCCAGTTTTGAGAAGAAACATCATGTTGTGCTTCTTTATCTCTTTTAGTAGCCTCCACCCAAATCTGAGGCCGAGCCATGAGGACATGGGCCCAAATCTCATCCTTGAGGCCACTAATAGAATATTCTTAGAAAAAGGCATCAGACATGCCCTCCATTCGAAAATTCAGGCGCTCAAAAGAAGATATAAAGTCTTCCACTGTTCTGGATTGTTTCAACTTTTTCAAACGACCTAAATGGTTGGTGTCATTGTCAAAGCGTTCATAAAGCTCTGCCACAAAGTGTGTCCAAGCAATATACCCTTGACGAGAAGTTTTTCTCCATTGCCACTATTGCCAAGTCATTTGTATTCTCGTATAAATAGAAATAATGTTCCATTTAGGTTACCCAACAGTGGGATCCAAGCCATCAAATTTGGTCACATCCACCCGCGGAAGGCATAGGTCACACTGAAAGTGATGGTGCTGAAAATTATGGGAATGAGAGGAAATTTCAGCTTCGGTATGTGGAGGTGGGTCAAATAAAGATTTATCTGCAGGGATATGAAACTTGGTGCAGATCATCGAAATGATAGATTCAAGATGGGTAGTCATGTCTTGTTTGAGTTCCTCGATTGAGGCGACGATGGAGGAATGGATGTTTGTATTGAGGGCAACAACATTGGCACTGAGTTGTTTCACTTCTTGTTGGGTCTCTGTGAAATTATATTGCAAGGTATTGAAGAGAGCTTCCAAGTCTTGGCTACGGGTATGGGCCATGATGACGAGGGAATCGAAATGGGGTGGGTGGGGTCAAATTTTTTGCTGAAAAATGATATGTATGAATGTGATAAGGGCGAAGAGATAAATCCAATGGAATAGGTCTCACATAATGGTGCACCAGAGTTATACTCTGATCTGAAGAATACTGCAGTGATGAAATGCCCAAATGCTTAACCAAGAAGAAATGTGTAGTGATTTGGCAACCCGAACACAGTTGCGTGGAAATAGATCTTGTCTATTTTAATTTTTTATGTTTTCATCCCCAAGGGTTAGGTATTCAAGGGTTCTACAAACAAGGGTTTTCCCTGTGCTATATCTCTCTGATATACGTGCAGGGTCCAACAGTAGTACTCGGCCCAATATCTCAGGGCACTAACTAAGGAGGTTAGATTGTGCCCTTAGCCGTACTACCCGACTACCCAGGTACTAGAGATTATCTTCTCGAGTGTTGTTCTCGGTGGCACTATAGAAGTCAGGCGGCCGATCAGTTTATCTAAAGAGGGCTTCAGGTAATCCAGGTCGATCTGTACACAGGTGTTGTCTGATGCTCTACCACTCGAAGGGGTACCAACATGGGTTACAAGGGTGGCCAACAGATGTGCGCTTAAGTACCACTTGTATTTCTTGCATGTATGAATCCCTCAACCACGGGTTTATGTGTGTAACAACAAATCTCTATGGCTTAAAGACGTCGGAATAGGTCTCTACCCTGAAAAAAAATTAACCCACAATTTCTACCGAGGAAAGTGCTCTAATACCACTTGTAATATTCCAGATATAAAAAGTATGTAGAACAGAATTAAAATGCTAGAAATGACAGATCAACAACAATATAACCAGAACAACACCACAATAATACTGAAATGATATCAAAATAACACCAAAAAGAGCACTTTTATTCTAAGAGCAATGTTCACAGGCCTCTTCAAGGGGGAAACCTCCAGTCGAGAAGAGCTCTATTATAATAATATCCAAGCTAGGGTTCTCATACCCTCGACTCCTATTTATACTAAATATGTCTATCAAAAGAAACATCTAGAGGAAGATCCTTCTAGAAGCGGAAGCTTCTATTAGGTCTTCTTACATTCGACTTATTCTACTTTATTGCAAGGCCTTCTAAATATTGACCTTTATTACATCCGTATATATTGTTCTACCTATGTGCGGGTTAGGTCCCTAACATCTTCCTTTTCTTGTTTTGTTGTCTTCAAACTACCATTGTATCCTAGTCATGTCTTGTCCTTTGGAGATATTTGACTACTAAGAATCTCATTTAATTTTTCAGTATTTTTTTCGAACTTCTTCAACTTTTCTATTGTCAATAGTAGCTCCCCTTTTGTGTGATCCAATTCTTCTTTCAATTTCTCATAATATTCTAATTGTTCCTTCAAGCTATCAATAGTCTTTTGAAGCTTGTAATTCTCTTCTTCACAACTACGCAATTCGCCTTTTAGTATTATGTTTGTGTTTCTAAGATTTATATTTTTAGTTTCATAATGCTTCAAATTTTCAAGATTCTCATCTTCTTGTTCACTCTCTACATTGTTTTTGTATCCCCAAAAGGAATCAAGGTTGGTTTCTTCATATGAATCTTATTCATAAATGATCTCTTCTTCTTTAGAACTCTTGTGATCATCATTCTGGGTTTCTTGAGTTATGAATATGACTTCTCCTCCATCATTATCTTCTTCATCACTCTAATATGAGGAGATGTCATCATCCTTGGAGTAGAATCTCTTTTTATTGTTGAGACTTCTCTTTTTATAGTAGCATTTTTCAGCAATATGTTTTATTCTACCATAGTTAAAGCATTTGAGAGGAGACTTACCATTGTAACTACCAGTTCCCTTCTGGAGCCTTCTTACGAAATTTGTTATTTCTTCATCAAGGTCATTATCCTTGTCTTTTGTCTTATTTATCACTTTAAAGGTTGCTTCATTGTTTGGTTGGTCACCTTTTGTACCTGTTCTCATTTCATATGCTATAAGAGACCCATGTAATTCATCCATTGTCATTTTGGTCAAGTCCCTAGTTTCTTAAATGGCAGAGACCTTAGCATCATACTTCAAGATAAGTGATCTCAACACTTTTTGTAAAACCAAGGATTCATTGAGCTCTTCACCTAATCCTCTGATAGCATTAACAACTCCATCAACTCTAAGAAAATAGGTTGCAATATCTTCCTTTTCATCCATATTCAAATTTTCAAATTCTACTCTATATCGTTGAAGCTTGACTTGCTTAACTTTTGGATCACCTTCATAGATAATCTTGAGTTTGTCCCATACCTCTTTAGCAGTGTTGCAGCCCATCACTTTACTAGCAATGGTTGGTGCCAATTCTCCTAAAATAACATGTCTGGATTTTGAATTACAACTCATAAGCTTCTTCTCATTTGGATCGGTTGGACCATTCTTTGGGATTACATAGCCATTTACAACTGAGTACCAAATGTATACTCCCAAAGTTGTTAGGTAAGTTTTCACTCTATGAATCCAATATGCATAATTGCTTCCATCAAATCGTTGAATCCCATTTAGAATGTGTTTATGGTCATCCATCTCTGCTCAGGATTTTCCTTCCAGCGGTTAAACTGTTCTGAAGGCAACCTGCTCTGATACCAATTGTTGGAAATATTGAGAGGGGGGTGAATCGATATTTAGAGAAATTAGTATTTTTGAACTTGTACTTCAATCATATCATATATTCAATTTATATCCAATCATCAATGAATACTATCCAGTGAACAATGAATAATAATATAAGAGATACACCAATACATCATGCACAGTATATAAGAAGTAATCATGTATTATTGTTCAAAGGAAGTAATGACTTCCAAAGGTAGCTACAGCTTCCAAATATAAAAGGAGGGATAAACCTCTAAAACGAAGATACAATCCTCCAATATAAAGATAGGGTTTACCTCTCCATCCTTGCCCCTTCCTTCCACCCAAAAATATATGAGAGATAATAAAATTCTACATTAAATTATCACCATCAACCAACCATCACATAGAACCTAATAATGCTTCCTTAGAATTCTTGGAATACTCTAATCCTGTAGATAATGTTACTCAATGTACTCTCTAAAACTCCTCCAAGTTGCACTCCTTGAATCCTCCCAAAAAAGGAGTTATAGAGAAAATGGTAGACCTTATTCAATTTTGGTTTATTCTGGAGAGCGAACTTGTACAGAATGCCCTGCGCTCAATATTTAATATCAAATTCTAAAATTAGTAAAAATAAAACTAAATCTCGTACTCTTTCCAATGCAATTGGTCTCACTTCATTTGGATTCACTATGAAGATGTTATGATTGTTTTACTCGGAACACCTGTTTATGACTAGCTTCAGGACTAGTCAAAAACCATATCTTACACAGAGTGTATCTCCAAAATTATAGTGAATAAAGAGCTAAAATTTTTACCACAGGTACCCTACATATGTCTTCTCAATAGCCTCCAAATTTCACTATCTGAATCATTCTATAAACAAAGTTATAGAGAAAATGGTAAGATGACTTGTAAATAACATACCTTAGAACACATCACTAAAAGACTTCATCCTCCCTTGAAATTTGGCCTTCTTTACTTAAGATTTTCTTAGAAATTCGACTTATATATCCTTGTTTGTTAATAAACTTGTGTGTGTTGAAAAATGAATGTATAATGAGATGTATTTATACCCTTTATGTCACTTCCTTTTAACATTAGGGCCGACATGTAGTTTCTACTTCAATTCACATTGTCATCTTCAAAAACTCATTTCTTCTCAATCGTGAGGATCCACGTGACGTGCCACATACCACCGGAAGTGGCATGCATTAACTATCCATCCATGGGTGTTGTATATGCATGTGTAATTTATTTCATGTCTATCTACTTCAATCAACTATGGGGTCCAAAAGCCAATGGCTAGGGTTGACATCAATGCAACAACCAATCTTCCAACAAATCTGCCTCATGCAGCATGTACCATATAACCAATAGTCCCTCAAGGGAAAATTTTCAATCTCCCATGACCATATCTCATACAATCACCAAAAATTAATTCCTAGTTGCAACCACTTTGACTAACAAACTTCTTGATGACTTTCTAGGAGCTTCTAGAATAATTGACTTCTTGTTGACCTTCTAGGGGTTTGTCGAATATTCTTGAGGGTCCTCCAACTTCACAAAGACATATCTCCTCAACCGTGAGGAACCATATGATGTGCCACACATCACCGGAAACAACACGACTTGTACTATCCATATATGATAGTATTCCCTACAATTACACTATACTTATTTTCCAAAATCCTTGATCAGCTTCGGGTCCCATGACCACACCTCAACTAACTCACCATCAATCTAGATCATACAAATGTCAATAAACTATCCAACAATCTCTTCCATATCTATATACCTCTCCAAGGGTTGACATCAATCTCTAACGGTTGACATCAATGACAACCACCTATCCAAACCAATTGTCCAACAATATCCCCCTTTGGCATTGATGGCAACACCAACATTGATGGAAACACTCATACTCAAATTCTCATGCACCTCCTGTGTCAATCACTCCTCATCAATGTTTTTCTCTCTCCCCCTTTGACATCAATGGCAAAGGGTATCTCTCCTTCGGGTTGTTCCCCCTATCTTCATGCCTTTATTCGTTCTCTTCACATGTTTCCAAGTTCATCTTCTCTCTAGCAAAGAGTGACTCCCTTTGGGGATTCTCCCCATGTCATCATGCGTTTTTTCTTCCTGTCTGGATCTCTTTCTCTGATGATTTCTCTTCCCTTGACTTTTCTGGAAGATGTAGATCAATGTAAGGCTACATGTATATGTTTCCTTTCCTCACTTCCAGTGCCACTAATTGTCCATTGGTGCTTCCTCTTGTAATTCTCTGACATATATAAAAAACATTCTAAATTTGATTTCTACATTTACTTGTCATGTTAACTTGACCATACTTGTTCAATAATAAATTTCTGATGATATAGTTTTTGCTGACGATTTTTCTTTCCCTGTTGTGTTATGCCTTTCACTGCTTGCCTTTCTGTGACCAACTAATTCCAACTAATTCCATTGATTCCAATCATAAATACATTGGTATGCATCTTCTCTAACACATGTTTTCTATACCTACTAAACATATCATGAATCCATCTTTGTCCATATGTCACAAACTGTCCATAACTTTACTACTCAATTGTCCACAATGTTGACCCGTCTGTCATTGTACTATGATGAAGGATTCACAACTGCAACTTGTTGAGGAAAAGATATGAGATAATCTTACTCAAGCATTTTCAGACTTTGTTTGGCTAAAGAAAATTAGACAGGAATATCACCCTATGTTTATAGCCAACAAAAATAACATCCTAACTCACGAGTATTAATTACGAGTGCTTAGGCTAGTCTTTTATAATAAAAAAAGCTTGCTGGAAATTTACTTTTTATATAATTTTTTGAACATACCAGTTTTTGAAATGAATGTAAGGATAGAAGTAAAGTCACCAAGATGATAATCAAGACATATGAGACATAAAGCAATCCTTTATTTCATTCAAATTCACCAAAGAGTCATTTTCTTTACAAAATCTCATGCATAAATTTTGGACCAAAGTCAAACTTAGACATCCCCAATGGAACATACAAAAGGATCTCTGACAGAAAACCAAAAATGAACTCTAAAATATGGATCATCTTGCCATAGATTGCTTCCCACTTGACTCTGCACAATAGCCTTTGTCAGTCGTGAAAATTAATTCACAAACAGACAAGTCTACACATACTATCAAAGATAGATCAACACCTCTGAAAAACAAGTGTTTGAATGATGTGATTCAGCCCTGAATATTGTTGTCTACAATAAGACCATGTTATCATAAAAGAGAATTAGTCTTGTGATGAATAAATGAATGAATGAAAACTGAACTATCTCAACATAAACTCAAAGAGAAAACCTTAGTATGCGTATGCTTCTATCCTCCTCATGTTCCTCCCTTTCCTTTCGATTTTAAACAAATTAGAATTGGTTGAAGTAGTTGAACCAACTCATTAGTTAAGATAATTAAAAGACACAACCAACTTTAGTTAGGGGGAAAAGTAATAATTATAATAAGGGTTATAAATCAATAATAACTAGTAGGTGGGACCCCTTGTGACTCCCTTTTACTCATAACAATCATAACATAACTATTTAGTTAAGCAAAACACACCTCCTTGTGTCTCCCATCCACATATTCATATTTGACAATTTAGCTCATGATATTTGAAATTATTTTCAAAAAACTATTACTCATATATCCAAAATAAAAACATGTTGTCCAAAAATTCTTGAAGTCAATTGTCATCAATAATAGACAAAATAAAAATCAAAAGCCATATTTCCCACTCTGCGATGCAATCTTTCGTTGATTTTTGTTGTCACCCTTCGATTTTCTTGAATTTTCCTTTGGCTGCGCTAAGCCCTTGGGCCTAATCTCGTTGATCACGTGGGAACAATCGTCCCTCAAATGCCTCCGGGAAGACATGGATTTGTTAGAGCCATTGGAGGGTGAGGAAGGGGCAGCAGTCGCTTTTCCTTTGTCAAGGGCATGGTGGGCCTCAGTTTTCAATCTCTTGCTAGCATGGGAGGATTGCACTGGCGAGTGATCAGGGGCATCTTGGACAATGGGATTAATAGGCGGAGGAGCAGGCAAGAATAAATTGGGCCAGCCACGATGTTGGGAGACTGTCGGTTGGAAAATCTCCTGCCATCCATCATTTTCAGGAACCTCGGGTTGCAATGAGACGTGAGGAGGTACAGGGATACCGGGGGCTTGCAGTACTTGGAAAGGAGGCCTTTCAGGCCTAGGTTGGACCACTCCCTGCCCAATCCAGTTGAAAAATCCAGCCTAAAATAATTGGCCAAGCTCTTGTGAGTCAGCATCAAAATTTATGGAGAACCTTGGCCTTCTTGGGCCTCTGTTCGAATTACCTCTCCCTCTGTTTCCTCAGCCATGGCTACCTCGGCTAAAAAAACTCATTCCTGCATGCATGATTGATTAGAAAATAGTCTTTTAAATAAACATACATGACAACTCTTAAATATATGAAATATATTTGGCTCGACAATGTATTAGACTCATGCAATCCAATCCATACAAATTGTTTTAATGTTCATTAGTGAGCAAGGGGTGAATAAAAGGTCATGGGATATGTGAGGGGTTTGTATTGAGCGAAACATGATATGATGAGGGKGGGGGGSGKGGAATACGATTACTACTCAAAGAYAACAACAATTAAYTGCAAATAAAAAAAAACATCATTGTAGTTCAACCAAGACAATGCTACTGCCAACTGTTTCAACACATAATTTTTCTTGACTGTAATCAATTTTGGAACAGGGAGTGAAAAATGAATATGGGAAAGTGATGGGTTGTAATAAGGGAAAAGTGAATTAATGATGGGGAATGAGAGCAGTTACTGTTCACAAAATAAATCAAGTAATCCATATATCCATTCTGTTAAAAGGAGATACGCCAACCAAACAACCATCGTGACCAAATAACAATTCATGTGTTTAAACTAGTTCATTGTTCACAATCAAATGTCTACACAGTTCCATCACAAGACAATATGCATTCCACACAATCTGTAAGGAAGTTTTGTTCCTTTCATTTATCCAATTTGCATCTTATAACAATTCTCAGATGTATAATAGTAACCATTTCCACTCTGCTAATCATCAAATACAACCAATGCGCACACATTTCTTCAATCATCAAATACACCCAAAGTCATGTTTCAAATTGCCATGAAGTTATACTGTCATTGCAATCGGGCATGTCATTTAAACTTCATGACATTATTTAAACATATATAATGACAGTCAACCCAATAATCCAGACTTAAATTTCAAAACCCTGGTTGTCATTCAAACAGAAAGACAACAACCATTATTCCAACCCATGTTATTCATAAAATAACTCAATCATGCAAGTGTAATTTTGTCACTGTACAAGTCCAATTAAATGTAACTCTAAATAATAATAAATCTTGGGTTATCCATCCAACACAACGAGGTACCGACAACATGCCTGGCTTCATAAAACAAATAATCGAATTGCAACAAAGTCGTGCTTAAAAATCTGTGGCTATTTCTGAGTGTGGAACCTAAAATTATCCATATCATACACAGTCACAGCCACCCAAAACACCACAATGCAACATTTCCATTCTACAATTCCAAACACACAGCCACAGTAATAACTCAACCCATCGTGCCGAGCTATTAATCTAATACAGTAATGCTTCAATTTAATCAAACTGCAATCAACCATGCTGTGTAAAACTTAGGCTCATTCCTAATGACGCAATCAAATAACCATAACGCATATGGTGGATGGAATTTCTACAGTCATCCCGGTTTCAATAACCATTCTGCCCCAAAATCTCATAGTTATATTGACCATTTATTCGTGGTGAAGGAACACCACACACTCATTATGCGTGAACATCATTAAACAATTGTAACCAATGCCGAATTAAACATCCAAATAATCTTTAGTGGAAAATGACAGTGACTGTGTATCAACCAATCAACCAATTCAATATTGAGCCTATACTTGGACTATCATAACAATCAACAACCGAATTAACATGTTGTGTCAACCACACATACCCACACATCGACATAGAACAAGGTTGTGACCTTCTCAATTAAAACCATACTAGATTATCAAACACAAAGACAATGATTGTGTATTTTGAATTGTCCAATTAACAATGCAGGGTTTATCCATTGTGATAACACAGACAATAAGTATATATAAAAAACAACACGATTGTGACATGACCAATTGGGTGAGTCTATACTCAATTTCGTCGGCAATACACAACCCTCCAACAATAACGAAGTAGAAAACCCGACAGGCCACGCCGGTCTTCTCTATCAACCTTTAGACCTGTAGAGTTAAGGGTTTGCTTTGTGACTGACACAAAGAAAGCTAGAGCCAACTTCTTTCAACGGTGAAAGATTCGAAGACCAACAGTGCATACGTAGGGAGACCCACAACTTATTCGTGGAAAGGTAACAAATCCCGCGGCAGGAGGGATAAAACAGAAAGGTGAGGCTTCAATTCGGCCTGGAAATGATACGTAACACACGCAGGGTATAACCCTAGTGGTTCTCCAATCAAGCAACCACAACGCTGAAGTGAAGACAGGGCCGAGAAAGAACCAAATAACCCACTGCGCAGCCTTTAATGGTGAAAATAAACCAATTCTCAAGTGAACAGAACACAGTGACACAAAGTGCTCCCAACCATTAAACCCACAAAAACCAAAGACTGGATACAACGACGAATGTGTGAGGATAGCCAGGCACCCAAGACCAAACAAAACCCTCCAACTAAACCAGCAAGGATAACAGAGAGCCCTTATGGTTGCTAACACCCATGATGGCCCAATACACTGTAACTTCAGACATTATCACGGAGAAAACCACCAACAATTCATTCCAAAATCACAATTTTACACAGCTGCAATACTTAAGGAAAAACACAACCCATACATTCGAGCAAATATCCATTTCATAAACAGAGCAGACTCATGGATGGCCAAAAAAATACATGCATGTGATCGAATCACCTTAAAACGTGAGATGGTCGAGCAGTTCCTCTCTGCTAGGAAATCGGAGCATAACCACAGCAACAAGGATGAACAATAGCCCGATTAGGGTGGCGGCCAACGAAGGAGTAAAGGTGATGTGAAGTAAATGCACGTCGCCTCCATTCACAGTCCATTAAATTCTTAGTACATTCCAACAAGCCTTTCATTAACACCATTAATCACATGATGTATCGAAACCATCACCCATCAATCATGCGACCATTCATACTCTTAACTTATGCCATAACACAAATCAACCATGTTCCATATAACACAACAATTCGCATAAGCATTAGCAACTTTCACTTTGTCAAATGCGCCACCCACATCTTATCCTACCATATGCATAGTAACCATATAACTCAATAAAATTGTATAACCATTTACTTGCTAGCTAGGATTTAACCATAATCATTTTAATCTTTCATGCATGTAGTATAGTATATAGGATAGTTTAAATTCTTCCCTTTACATTTGTTGCATTGCTTCTCATTTATTTCCAATTGTTTGTATGTGTCATTGCTAACATGTTTATTGTGCAGGTCTCCTAGTGATAGATCCCAATAACAGATAGCAGTGATAACAAGGATTACATAGGACGCTTGTAAAATAAAGAACCAATACTTCATAATCCCAATCCATAGCCAATAAAAACAAGATCTCATCAACCATGTAAGCAATGTCGAACATCAACACAACATCAAATAAGAACTAGACCTGATCTCCAATCTACAAGGGGGTCCCACCTACTAGTATTATTTAGCGTTATAATAATAGGTTTTAGGAACACTTTGTGGGAAAAAACTTCGTTGACGATTTTAATCATCAACACAACTGAATCAAATGTGTCCATTGATCTACTCTATCTGCAAATCAAACTTTGTGTATTTGAAACAACATGTACTAAATATATCCCTGCATGAATACATGCATGGAATACAATCATAAACTTTTTCCTGTGTAACTACCAATTGATACCTGCGTGGGAACACTACTTCTCAATCGATCAATCTATCATTATGCACTTATGTTATCTAATTGCTTTGAATTTGTCTCTACAAACACCTCAAATTGCTCGAAGGATGGTTCTTTGATCTATAGTAGCTACTACATTGACTCCCCCTGTTCAATATTTATATTCTCTGGGAATCTCTGAGATGGGTGGCTCAGAAAAATACCCGCTCTGATGTGGATTAATATTCCTCTTCATATGTAGACTCATCATCTCTCTAAACTCTGACTTCTTTCTTTCTACCTGTGGATTGATCTTGCACTACAATTCATGAAAGTACAATCTCTTCAACCTGTTCTTTATTCCTCTTATTTTCTTTCTCGTGCTACTACAAATCTTGTGAACTCTGTGAATTATTCTTTATTCACCTATTCTTCTTGTTTTTCATTTCTTATCCAAACCTTCATGTATCTGACATATTCATTTTTCTCTGTAGATTTATCTTCATCTCGCACTATTTCCAGTCTTGAGACTATGACTTCTAGGTGTCCTTCATTCATCTGATCTCCATTACCTGTTCTTGTTTTCTTTTCCAAACTTTCTTATATCTGATATCAATTTTATCTTTCATAGAAGTATCCATCATGCTTCTACAATCACGAGCTATGTGTCCATAGTTATGTCATTTGTAACATTCAATGTCATGTGGGGCCACATAACCATTTCTTGATTGAACATTGATCCGGAAGGATCTAGGGAACATCTCAGAAGTTTCAGAAGTGTCCTTGGAGGCTCAAAATGGCCTCAACAAATGAAAAAGGGAAAAAAATCAAAGTCCTCGAAGCTTAGAAATATCGACGATACCGCGAAGAGCACATCGTAATATTTCCAACAGCGTAAATGGTTTGTCAAACGGAGTTAAGTATCGAAAGATATTCGCAGTCAAAGTTTTGGTCAACATAGCCCAGTCAGCAGGGATGAGTCAACATCTATATTGCTGACATCAACATTAGTACGGATGACATCACTGTCTATACAGGGTGCGTGGCACTATCATAGATCCACACATGTCATGATGATGACATCATAACGTCAACATGGTGACGTGGCAGCATCAGAGGCTACCATGTGTCACTCAATTTTGGCATTTTCAGGTCAACATGTGGACGAATGAGAAAGTGCCACATGGCAGTCCATACATCCACATGGAAGACCGTAAAGGATGTGGTTGACATGTGGCATCCATACATCCACCTGGAAGGTGATGTGGCATCCATGCAGGATGCGGCAGGTGACATGGCAAGCACAGTAGAAATGACATCAACATGTTGATGTGGCCCAATGACAGTGTGCCACATGGCATGCTGATTTGGAACTTTGGGCCACCAAATGGGCCAATGGAAATGTGACACATGGAATCCCCAGGTGATGCCACATGGCACCACCCAGGAGAAACCACGTGGTCCTATCGCACGTCGACACATGGGCCAATAGCCGAGCAACACGTGGCAGAGGCACGTAGGTGGTGACTGTACCAGGTTCAGGGAATGGTTGGCTGCCATGTGGCCCAGTCATGGGTTGCCACGTGGCAGTAGGAAAATTCCCAAAAATTCCCAATGAGGGCCCGAAACCAAATTTTCAAAAATAAAAAAAAAAGGCCCACCAAATTTGGCAGGAGTCCCGCCAAATCTAGAGGCCAAACTTCTGACTCTCAAAAATCTAAACAAATCCAAACTTGGCGGCGGTTTCAAACCACATATATATTGTTATAACTATAAGCCCAAAAGGGGAGGCCCACGGGCTCGACCCCAAGACCTCCCCTTATCCAAACACCTTACATAGCATCCGTCAACCGTTGAGTCAAACGACTCGGTTGGTTAGTCCGCCCAACATTTTAATTTAAATGCTTAGTTTTCCCACGGACGGAGGAGGAGCGTGCAAGCTCGTACGAGGTCATACAATGGCACAAATTTCGATGCAATTGAATGTATTAATTCCAAATTTGTATGTAGATCGAGGAAGAGATCCAGAGAAGGCCTGAAGGTGACAGAGTCCAATGGAGATGATTTGACAATCTATTTTGGGTAATTTGATGATGTGAATCCAATGGCAAGGTTTGTTTCGGCAACAGAGACTCCAATCATAAGGATAAATTATGAAGAAGCCAATGTAAGCATGCCTTTCATTATGTTGTTTTGTCATTAAATGTTGCAGCACAGTATGCTTGATATAGGTCTAAAGGATCATGGAGAGGTTGTAGCAAGACAACAAGATCAACTTATTCCTTCTATTTCTTATTTTCTTCTCTTCTTACACATAAAACCAATCAGCTATATGTGACAGAGAATTTGTGTCACTTGGATGATAAGTGGCCAACGAAGCAGTCAGGAATCTCGTAGTTTCAGGATCTTTGTATGGGCTACATATATGCTTGGATTTGAGCAGCAGATATAAGACATTTTATGGCTCCATGGTGATGGGGGTCATTTAGTATTCTTCCTTTTTTTTTGTATTGAGTATGTGGGAATGATGTCCATGTCAGCATCATGGATGCCTCATGAGCATGAGAAATTGTGGAGCTTGTAAACATTCCTGATCACATTATGATATCTTGTTGTCGTCACCGAAAAGGGACTTTGACCTTACAACTTTTAAAGGAGAGACATCATTACAGCGAGGAGAATAAAGTGGTCAAGATTTGGAGCGAGACCTGGAGACTTAGCCCACATCGGATGAACTCTGTTATCAAGGGAAGTGTCATATATATTATGTGTATTATGTTCTTATGTTTCTTTTCCATGAATTTCCTCACATAGAATATTAAATGCAAGCATGACATATAACACATAAGGAAGCTAAAAGAGGTTTTTATTCACTATGGATTCAATCCTATAAAGACTTCAACTATACCTTTAATTGCAATTTGTTCAAGTTAAACGATCTATAACTGACCCTTTTAGAGGAGTGACAGGATCAAACAATTATTGGAAACTAATCACCCCCGGGTTCAGATCAAGTGGTATCAGAGCATGCTTGATACTGATTATAGTTGTTGAAGCTAAGAATGGTGAGATTTCTAAAACAGTTGTGGTTCGATGAACTTCAAGAGATCAACAAAATACTTCAAGCAGAGAATGTTGTATTGAAGACATTATTGCATGTTGCAGAGGAAGAGAACCAGCGGTTGCAAGAGCAGTTGAAAACCATGAATATGCAGACAGGGGAAGGATCTACGAATGATATTGTGACAAGACCATTTTGTGACCATGGCAACTTCACTAGTTATGGGTTTGAGCATGACAGTGCAAATGCATGCACACTTTGTCAAGAAAGTAAAGATGACATACAGGCATCCAGAAACCAAGGAGGATTCCTAGAAGCATCATCCACAGATCCTTCTCACCAGGAACAACTTGACACACCTCAAGAAGCAGACCAAGAGTCCCAGCTTGGGATGGAGGTAAATAAACCATGTGTAGTTCCTTTCTTGATTAATGTGTTGGATTACTGAGAGGGGGGGTGAATCAGTAATAGCGTAATTATAATCATTGTTCTCCAAATAATCCAAGTGTTATATCAATGTAGAATTATTATCCAATAATGAGCAATAAGAAATTAACAATCGCACACATACACAGTACACCAGTGTTTTACGTGGAAACCCAA
>JZKD02S1107252.1:182563-194203 GCA_000966675.3 Picea glauca
CAAAGTCAAGGAGGAATATTTAAATGATAAAGTAATGGAGAAATTTCTAATTATGGAAAGTGGTTAACCCTAAAAATGAGGAAAATAGGTTAAGTGGCCTATAAATGGGTTAAGTAACCTAGAAATGGGTTAAGTGACCTAGAAATGGGTTAAGTGACCTAGAAGATGGAGAGTATACATAAGAGGCAAGGCTATCTCATTTTATATCACACTTGAGCATATTGAATATCTATAGGTGAATGAGGTAACCGAAGGATATATAAGCTGAATTTTAGAAGGAAGGTGAAGAAAAGAAGGCCGAAATTCAAGGGAGGATAAATTCTTTTGATGATGCTTTCTAAGGTATGTTATTTATAGGTCATCTCACCATTTTCGCAATAATTTTTTTTCTATAATGACTCAGAACGTGAAATTGATATGACATTGAGGAAACATATCCAAGTATTTGTGGTAAATAATTCATCTTTTGGGTCGTTGTATTTTTGGAGTTACACTCCGTGGAAAATAGGGTTTGTGGCTAGTCCTGAAACTAGTCTAAAACAGGTGTTTCGGGTAAAAACGTCATAACTTCCTCATAACAGATCCAAATTCAGTAAAACCAAATGTGTTGGTTAGATTACTGTTTGTAGTATGTTTTGTAAACATTTTAGATCCATTCAACAAATATTCTGTGCAGGGAACGCTCTACAAGGTCTCTCTCTAGAATAAGCCAGAATTCAGCAAGGTATGCCATTTTTGCTATAACTATTTTTCTGAGAGGTTCCAAGTAGTGAAACCTGGATGAATTGCATAAGACACATTGAAGAACATTGTTTATCATTTTCATATCTTTATCCATTAGAGGTACATAGTTATGATTATTTCAAGTTAGTGTTGTTGACTAATCCAAAACTAGTCATGTGAGACTAAAGAAAAGTTTGATGAAAATGTTAGTCTCTTATTGTTAAAGTTAAGGAAGGTTTGTAGGTATGTGATCATATACAACAGGTCTATTACAGATTTACAAATCATATTTCGATGATGATATTGATGAGGGCTTTTGGTTGAGGTACATGTTGGGTACTTGGTTGAGACAAGTAGTTGATGAGCTGGCACATACATGAGGTGTATAGTTGATGACGTTGGCACATATTGATGAGTCATAGTTGATGAGTAGTTGGAAAATGATTGGTACATACTTGGTACATGGTTGGATGCACGTGTTTATGGTACATGGTTGGATGCACTTGTTTATGGTACAGGTTGATTACAGGTTGTTTGGTACAGGTTGGTGCATGGTTGATGCACTTGTTTATCGTACAGGTTGATTACAGGTTGAGGTACATGTTGATGCATGGTTGATGCATGGTTCAAGTTTATTGGTACAGGTTTATAGTGGTATATCTCACAATGATAGTGTGACAATGGTTCCATCATTCTACTTCTACTTCAGGACAGTTGGACGAGGCAAGGACAGGTGGTTGTAGCCACTTTCTGGTTGTAGCCGGAGAACATAGGGGGTTGTAGCCTCCTTCTGGTTGTAACCATAGAATAGGGGAGTTGGAGCTTCCCTCAGGTTGTAGCCTGAGAAACAAGGGGGTTGGAGCCTCCTTCTAGTTGTAGCTGGAAAAAAAAAGTAAGTTGGTGCTTCCAATGAATGTAATTCTTCAAGACATATAAGAAAAATCATTTTGTGGTTTCCTCCCGCTTTGGGTTTCCACGTAAAACACTGGTGTACTTTGTATGTGTATGATTGTTCATTTGTTCATTTCTTATTTACTCTGCAGTTATTAAATGATAATGCTACATTGATATAACACTTGGATTATATGGTTAAAAAGGATTAAATTGCTCTATTATTGATTCACCCCCCCTCTTAGTAATCCAACAATTACACTATCCTTCTTGTTCATATTCCTTGATCGGCTTCAGGTCGCATGAACACACCTCAACTAATCACCATCAATCACGGTCATATAAATGTCAATCAACTATCCAACAATATCATCCATATCTCTGGACCTCTCCAAGGGTTGACATCAATCTCTAAGGGTTGAAATCAATGAAAACCAACTATCCAAACCAATTGTTCAACAAAGGTGACATTTTGTTTAAAGGAAAAAGGATTCAATGACCAATTCTTTGAGATAGTAGAGCATGAAGAATTTTGTACATAAAGAGAATTCCAAGTATCCCAGACAATAGTAGGATTTTTTGACAACATTGAAATTTAACTGGACATTCGGAAGCCAAGTGTTGGGTGCTTCTTTTAGAGCTTCAACTGGGGAACCACACATCCAGGAAACAACTTTGGAGAGTCGAGGTTAAGGGGAAATAATAAATTTACACACTTGCAGACCTAGAAGTATCAAGTCTTCAAGGAAATATACTATGGAAGACATTTCTTTAAGACTAGATGGGTTTTCTCAAAGGCTTCCAATAATAGAGAGTGTGTTGGAGAAGAGAACAATGTGTCGCATCTTCTAGTTCATGCTTTTGGGGACTAAAATCCTATGAATGGAGAGGTGTGATACAAAATGGATCTAAAATAACTCCTTCAAAATTTGTAAAAATAAATTCTTGGCAATATTTGAAGTCAATGGCTCGTTAACGATTAACTTGAACACCAAAGGCTAAATATCCCATTTTGTCCACATGAAGATGAAATGAATCACTTGACTGTTGACATTCTAAAGCAACATTATAATATAGATTGATTACTTGATGCAAACACAGCCAAAAAGAGATGGAAAAAAATAAATCTTCGGAAGGACACAGTGGCACAAGAATGAGGACTTGGAGTGAAACAATATGCTCAAATATTAGAAAACAAAGAGGATTTTGAGTCGATCCACGAGAAGCAAATATTGTGTATTTCATGTTACTCATTGATGATTATACAAGAATGATCTGGGTTACCTTTCTTAAAAATAAATTTGAAGCGTTTGAAAAATTGAAGGCATTCAAAGATTTAGTTGAGAATGACACTGATCTAAAAATAAAATGCTTAAGGTCAGATAATGGATGTGAATTTACTGCTAGTGAATTTGAAGAATTATGTGAAACTCATGGAATAAAAAGAAAGTATTCAGCTACAAGAAATCCTCAAAAAACTAGAGTGGTTGAAAGGAAGAACAGACATGTACAAGAGATTTATATAACAATGTTAAATGAAGCAAAACTATCAGACACATTTTGGAGAGAAGTCATTTACATTGATGTCTATATTCTAAATAGAGGGAAAATCATAGTCAATAGTGACAAGACACTCTATGAGCTATGGAAAGGTCGAACAACATCTTTCAAACACTTCAAAATATTTGGGAGAAAGTGTTACATCAAATGAGACGATGAGGATCTAGGCAAGTTTGACTCAAGAGAAGATGAAGGAATTTTTCCTGGATATTCATTGAGAAGCAAAGCCTATAGATGTTACAACAAAATACTGCAGAAGATTGTTGAAATTATTAATGTCAGAATAGATGAAGAAACACAACATAAGAACAAACTAGAAGCAGAGGAAATATATTACATCAAATAAGAAGAAGAAGAATATTAAGAACAACAGCAAGAAAATGAAGAAGAAACCAAAACGCCAAGATACACAAACACCATCAAGGTTTGTGCAGAAAAATCATCCAAAAAACTTGATTCTTGGTGATAAAAATGCTAAGACTCAGACTAGGAGAAAACTGGAAAACAGTTCTAAGCAGATGAATCTCTCTTTATTGTCCAAAATAGAGCACAAATGCTTTGCAAAAGACAATAATGATCAACATTGGGTGAATACTACGGAAAAAGAGTTAAACCAGATTGAGAAAAATCAAACATGGGAACTTGTCCCAAGACCCAAAGAAAAGAATGTGATTAGCACAAAGTGGGTATTCAGAAATAATTTAAATGAATATGGACAAGTAGTAAGAAATAAAGCATGATTGGTTTGTAAAGGATATGCTCAAGTAGAAAGTATTGACTTTGAATAAACCTTTGCTCCTGTGCAATATTAGAATCCATTAGAATGTTTTTGGAATTTGCAAGATTCAATCATTTTAAGGTGTATCAAATGGATGTCAAGTCGGCATTCTTGAATGGATATTTAGAGGAAGAAGTGTACACGAAACAGTCTAAAGGGTTCCTATTGTCAGAAGATGAATATTATGTTTCCAGATTGAAGAAAGCACTTTATGGATTCAAGCAAGCTCCCAGACCATGGTATTCAATACTTGACAAGTACTTGCAACAACAAGGTTTTAAAAGAGGAATGACAGATAGAAATATTTACATTAAAATAAATAATGCAAAGATGTTAATCATTGTAGTTTATGTGGATAATATCATTCTTGGAAGTAATATTGGTAGAATGAGCCAGACGTTTGCAAAAGAAATGCAAAAAAAATTTGAGATGTTTGTGCTTGGAGAATTGTCCTTCTTCCTACGGTTCAAAATTTATCAAACCAGCAAAGACATATTTATTTCTCAAACCAAATACATCAAGGAGATGTTGAAGAAGTTTGAAATGTAAGACTACAAACCTATGAGCACACCCATGGTCACTGGTTCTAAACTAAGCAAAGAGGATGAATCAAAGGAAGCAAATCAAACATTGTACAAATCAATGATAGGCGGTCTTTTGTATGTGACAGCTTCAAGACCAGATATCATGCAGGTAGTAGGTTTAGTTGGAATGTTTCAAGTTGCACCAAAGGAAATACATGTGTAGGCAATAAAAAGAATATTCAGATATCTAAAAGCCACGTTGGACTTTGGCTTATGGTATCCCACATGAAAGGATTTTACTCTGACAAATTACACAAATTCATATTGGGAAGGTAGTGATCCAAGTGGATATCGGTGACCACCCACCTATTCCACTGGCTCAAACAATAGCTTTCCATTTTGGTAGTTTTTTATAGTTTTTTGGGTCCCAAACTTCTGGGACCGTTTTGAGGCCCTAAATGATGTTTTTTTGGCTCGGAAACACCTTTTATGTCACTATAGAAAAATACTAGGCCAAACGAAATGTGTACTCCTCGGCTAGACCTTTCCAACGATGTATTGAGTTCCCAAAATGGAGACCGCATGAAAAAGTTACGCCCTCGAGAAGTTGAAATATCAACTACCCCCATCGGGTCCCACAAACTTTTTGGTGTTTTATCTCTCGAGTTTAGGGTTTTCTCATTTATTTTTTATGTTAAAAATTCCTTTGGAGCCTCATTGTACTCATCTTCTTGCGAATGAGTGTAGTCATCACATCTCTTCTCAGAGATAAGTTTCCACCATTCAAGCAAGTTTGTTTCACTCCACATTTTATAGTTTCAGCATGTTCTCTTTATTAATAGAAGTCCAGTTTTACTGTATCTCTTTCTATTTCTTTGTTATACATATGTATTTCATTTTGTTCCATTTATAAATATGGATCAGTGGTATCAGAGCAGTCAGCTCTTTATTTTTCTCTCTATGCATGTCTCCAATGAGGTCAGGGTACAAAGAATTGGGACACGAAGTAGTTGATCCCTTTCAAGACCATCCTCTCCAACCCCGACAGACTTCGATGGTAGAAGAAAAGAAATATGGACCTTTTAAACTGTTGCTCGAGGAATCTCTCGTGTGACAAAGGAACGAGATGATGGATAATTTTTCACAACTCCTTCAATGACTACCAATAGGCGATGCATCTTCGTCAAGTGGCCACTTTAGAGGTGTCTCCCCCCTTCAATGTACAAGTGAGTTTTGATATTTTTGTATTTGAAGTTCATATAGATGTGGATGCTCTAGATAAATGGTTGAATCTACTAGAAGGGTATTTTTCAGTCCATAATTTTTTCGATAGAGAAAAGATTACTTTTGTGCTCCTTAAGGTTGTCCCCCATGTCAAGGATTGGTGGGAGACTCTCAGAAAAGGGCCACTGAGGAATCTGCAATATTTGTAGTCACACCCACTTGGGATTCTTTCATGGATGCTATCAAGGAACAATACTACCATGTTAGAAGCTACGAGATGGAGTGCACCAATCTAGGTATCAAAGACTCCAAACGATGTCTAGTGCTCAACTATCACAGTAGTATGCATAGATAAATCCAAACATAAATGGATTTTCTAGGCACATCTTATTGATATGTTGTCAAAATCGAGAAAAAAAATTAAACAAAAGAAGCAGGAATTTGGATCTGCAAATTCCTCATAGAAGAATCAAGGAAAAGGCGGTCCCAACCCATAGAACAAGGGACATAGCAAGGATGGACCTCCTCAAGACAACCATTCCAAGCCGCAAACAAAGAATGGTAATGAGAAGACGAAGAAAGACACTAGGAAGTGGTGTGAATTCCATAAAATTCCCTGCCATAAATCTAATGAATGTCACTCGAAGAAGTCGTTGGTGTTCTAGCTGGAAGCCTCAGATTCAGAGACAGGTTCCATCTCTTAATAAGACGTAGACAAGGGGAAGTGGATAAATGATGGAGAACCTAGTCCCATTATCGCTACCACTAAGGTCCAACCAAGTGAACCAGAAGAACCAGAGGAAGGTGAGCACATTTTTCACTTACAGATATGGGTGAAGGATACTTCGCTACATTTCATTGTCGATAGCGGAAGCCAAAAGAAACTAATCTCAGCAGAGGTCATCAATAGGTTGGAATTATCGATGAAACCACACCTTCATCCCTACACCATCAGGTGGCTACACCAAGGGAGAGATCTTTGCATCATCCAATAGTGTCGCATGCCCTATGAAATCAAGCCCATCAAGGATGAGGTATTATGTGATATTTCCCCCCTTGAAGTTTATGATGTTCTTTTAGGCCAACCATACTTGTGGAAATGTCATTTTGTATATGAGTCTAGACCTCATAGTGTTATTTTTACTTTGGGTAGACAATTGTACAGGATACCAAAGGTAGCTCCACTTACCGCCATTTCTTTGATCTCTGCTAAGCAATGCAGGAAGGTCATTTCCTAGACCAGGAAATTTGTCTTCTTCATGATTCGCTCTCAAAGTGAACATAACGTCGTCGCTACATCCATGGCTTCTACACAGGGACTCTCCATGAAACATAAGTAGGCGGACAAGGTTCTATAAGAATACAAAGACATCTTATCCTCACCCATCAGAGTACTGCTCCACTGGCAGGTCAAGCATTCCATCAATCTGACCCCCAGTGCACCGCTACCCAATGGGTTAGTATATCATTTCTCTCTAATGGAAAATGAGGAAATCAAATGCCAAATCCAATATTTGTTTCAAAAGGGGCACATCTTACCCATATCCTCACCCTACGAAAGACCAATTGTACTCATGTAGAAGAAAGATGGGACCTGGTGACTTTGTATTAACTACAGGGCCCTAAAAAAAATCACAATCAGAAATCGATACCCAATTCCCCGAATTGATGACCTTCTTCACCAACTCAAGGGGGCCAAGTACTTCAGTAAGATTGATCTAAACTCTGGCTACCACCAGGTCCCAATAGAACAGACTGATGTATGGAAGACTGCTTTCAAGTCCAAAGAAGGTCTTTTTGAATGGATAGTTATGCCCTTTAGTTTAACAAATGCTCCAGCAACTTTCATGTGGTTGATGGATGCATATATTGCAGCCCTTCACCAATTATGTTGTGGTGGTATATTTGGATGACAACCTCATCTTCAACAAGACTTGGGAGAAACACTTGTAGCATATTCAACAGGTCCTTCACACTTTGCGGCAACACTAGCTATATGCTAACTTAGAAAAATTCTCCTTTAGCATGAACAGGGTCCAGTACCTAGGATACATTATTGATGAGCATGGTGTGCATGTGGATCCAGCCAAGACCCAAGTCATTCATGACTATCTAGCCTCGACCACAATGACCGAACTTCAGAGTTTCTTAGGACTTGTCAACTTCTATTGCAAATTTGTGTTGGGATTCTCCCATATTGCATGGGCCCTCAACCAAGTGACCAAGAGTGGTGGCAAGGAAAATTTCGTGTGGAGGAAGTAAAAATAACAATAATTTAATAATCTAAAACATTGTTTGTGCTCATCCCAAGTACTCTCCTTACCCGATATACAACATCCTTTCAAGATTGAGATCGGTGGTTCAGACTATGTTGTGGGCGCAGTTCTCACTCAACACAGTCATCCAGTGACATATCCTAGTGAGACACTATCATATGTCATCTGTAAGTACCCCACCTATGAAAAAGAAATGTATTCCATTATACAAGCCTACTGCCAATGGAAGCATTACATTCTCGGGAAGGAGACAGTCACCCACACTGATCACAAGCCTCTGCAGTTCATACAGACACAAGACAAATTGCAGAACGATCACCATCAAAATTGGTCCACATACTTGCAGCAATTCCATATCAACATCAAATATAATACATGGAGCATCAATCATGTCACTGACTGCCTTAGTCAACCTCCAATTGCCAGCCTAACCATGGTGCTCCACTCCTGTGGACATGAGGCCTCTGAGTGGCCCCAACTCTACAAGAGTGATCTTGACTTCGCTATCATGTACCAATTGATGGGCACAGGCACGAGTGTCACTGACTTTCATCTTCAGGACGGATTGTTATGCCATTTGGGCCACCTCTATGTTCCTTCAAGTGAGCGTTCGAAGATGATTTTGGAAGCACACTATAGTCGGATGGCAGGACATTTTGGCATGGAAAACACTGTGGTAGTACTACAGAATCATTTATATTGGTTGAAACTTCGATAGGATGTCAGCAAGTATAGCAAGTCTTGCACTGCATGAGCCATTTCCAAACCAGCCACTAAGAAGAAAGGCCTATACACCCCTCTGCCTACTCCCAATGGGCCCTGGAAATTCATCTTGATGGAGTATATTGTTGGCCTTCCTTCAACCAAGCAAGGTAATGATTGTGTTTTTGTGGTTGTTGATCAGTTTTTTAAGATGGTCATTATGACAGCCTGCAAGAAGAGTATCACAACAGGGCCACTACCAAGATTTTCTTTAAACGGGTGTGGGTACATTTTGGGATAGCATATACCATCATATCAAATCAGGATAGCAGTTTCCTCGGCACATTTTGGTCGATCCTTTGGTCCCTGTTGGACACCAATCTCACCAAATCCACTTCCTTTGACCCCTAAACTGATGGCTAAACAAAGGTCTCAATCGGATGATCATTCATATCTTGTGCATATACAACTCCAAGCATCCATGCACATGGAATGAAAGTCTCCCCTATGTTCAGCACAACTACAACAGAGTGCTCCATAGATCGACCGGACACAACCCCTTTCAGATGGGGCTGGGATTTCAACCATTGGGTCCCATTGATGTTGCACTGCCCCTTGTGACCACATAGGTAGAATATTCCCACGTTCATTCTGAGGCCAACATATCCACCAATTTTATTGAACAGATTCAGCACATCCACCAACAGGTCCATGACATTTTTCATAAAGCCAATGCCAAGTACAAGCAATGCCATGATCAACATCGGGTGCCACACAAGTTTCAAGTGGGAGACAAGGTCAAGTTTCATATGTAGAAAGAGTGCCTTATAGGGACCCATCAGAAGCTTTGTCCACTTTGTGATGGACCTTACACCATCACCAAGGTTATGGGTGACAATGATTTTGAGCTAAGTATTCCCCCCTTCCTTGGCCTACACCTAGTGTTGAATGTGGACCTCCTTCGGCCATACTTCCCACCATTATTGGACACATCAGAGATCACAAAGAAGTTGACATGGATAGAAATCAACCTTGACTACATGGAACAGGTAGCCATTGATCATATTACGGACACTCGGATTAAGTAAGGGCACTCACCAACAGAGGATCTAGCTTTATAGGGTTGTCAAAGAAGGGAAACTCCTACACCAAGGCAAGTGGCTTACCTGAGGCCAATTTTAGTAGATGTTTCCCCTTCTGATAGGGGCACTCAACGCAATGGATACCATTTCTTCCTAAGGGGGGAGGACTGATCTAGGTGGATATCGATGGCCACCCACCTATTCCACTGGATCAAATAACAGTTTTCCATTTTGGCAGTTTTATACATTTTTTCGAGTCCCAAACTTCTAAGGTCATTTTGAGGCTCTAAACAATGTTTTTTTTGGCTCGGCAACACCTAGTATGGAGCTAGAGGAAAATGCTAGGCCAAATAGAATTTGTACTCCTCACCTAGACATTTCCAATGGTGTATTGAGTTCCCCAAATGGATATCGTATGCAAATGTTACGCCCTCGGGAAGTTGGCATATCAACTACCTCCATTGGGGCCCACAAACCTTTTGGTGTTTCATCTCCCGGGGTTAGGGTTTTGGATGTTTATGGTTTTATCATTTATGATTAATGTTAAAAAGGTATTTGGAGCCTCATTTTACTCATCTTGTTGCGAATGAGCGTAGTCATCACATCTCTTCTCAGAGATAAGTTTCCACCATTCGAGCAAGTTTGTTTCACTCTGCATTTTACAGTTTTAACATGTTCTCTTTATTAATAGAAGTCAAGTTTTATTGTATCTTTGTGCATTTTTTTGTTATACATATGTATTTCATTTCGTTCCATTTATAAATCTAGATCAGGTAGTGTGGAGGACAGAAAAATCACCAGTGATGAATCATTCTTTCTAGGCAACAGTCTAGTGTCTTGGTTCAGCAAGAAGCAATCATCAATTTCTCTATCCACAGCAGAAGCAGAATACATTGCAACAGTAGCATGTTGTACAGAAGTCCTCTGGATGAAATAAACGTTGAAGGACATTAAGGTAGAGTATAATCAGCCAATATAAATAGTGTGCAACAATACTAGTGCAATAAATATCTCCAAGAATCATGTCATGCATTCGAAGACAGAGCACATTCCAATCAAGTATCATTTATTAAGAGAGAAAGTCACAGAACAGATTTTCAAGCTAGAATATATCAGCACAAAGGAACTTACAAAACCTATTCCTAGAGAACTCTACAAGTATCTGAGACATAAACTAGGGGTGGTACCTATTCCATCCACTCACTAAATCACTACAATAGGAGCACCATCTTAGGGGGAGATGCCGAAAGAGAGAAGGGTGTTGGTCGCAGAGCAAAGAATAAAGAATAAAGTGAAAGGGGGAGAAAAACCCTTTGTCATTGATGCCAAAGGGGGAGATTTGTAGAAAGAGAGACGTGTAAGGGATCACCAAAATAACTAAGTGTTGTCATCAATGATAAAGGGGGAGTTCACTGGAAATTGTGTTGTCATCAATGTCAAAGATAGGGGGAGTTTGTTGGAAATCGTGCTGTCATCGATGTCAAATATAGGGGGAGACATTGTCATTGATGTCAAAGACAGGGGGATACTGTGAATGTCTCTCTAAGCCGATGAGATTATGTGTTAAAGAGCAGTGTCTCATTGTGTGAATCACACCAAGGAAGTAAAGAATGCCCCTCTACATTGATGGGCCTCTGTGTGCAAAGACGATTGCGTGTTGTCAAGTTTTTTCAAGTGTCCTTTTTTCACCTAGAAGACAAAGTGATTGAGCGAGAACAACCAAAGAAATTTCAAAACTACATAGTAATGAAAAGAAGTTGAAATTTGTGGTATACCTAGGGAGGTAATATGGGGTACCTAGGGAGGTACCCAATGGGAATGTAGTTATGTGTTATTGTGGTATACCTAGGGATATATGGGAATGTGGGCATTCAATGTAA
>JZKD02S1107252.1:195292-205747 GCA_000966675.3 Picea glauca
ACCCTACCTCAAGGGTTTTGGATATTTCTTGTGTTCATTGTTATGGTGAATGGTTTATGGTCTATTCTTGGTTATTTCTGAAGTATATTTGCAGATCTGGTATAGGTACTTAACACAATTGGACGCTAGACGAGATGATCCTACAAATAGAGGATGAGATCGAAGAGCATCAAGAAATCTAAAGAGTGTTGAGGAAGTATGGGCATGTATTAAGTCTGGCAGAAGAGGTTTCGGGCCCAGATAACCAGATCGAGATAAAGATATTGTTAGGGACCTAACCCCTCATGTAGGTAGAATAATATATTTCCATGTAATAAAGGTCAATGTTAATAAGGCCTAGAAATAAGGAAGAATAAGTCTAATGTAAGAAGGCCTAATAGAAGCTTCCCCTTCTAGAAGGATCTTCCTCTAGATGGTTCCTTTGATAGAAATATTTAGTATAAATAGGAGTCGGGGGTATGATAACTTTTTTCTTAGATATTATTGTAATAGATCTCTGCTCTACTGGAGGTTGCCCCCTCAAAGAGGCAAGTGAACATTGCTCTTGGTAATCAAAGTGTTATTTCTGGTGTTATTTTGTTATCATCTTGGTATTATCGTGGTGTTGTTCTGGTTATATTGTTGTACATCTGCCATTTCTAGCTATTTATTTATGTTTTGCATACTTTTTATATCAGGAATATTACAAGTGGTATCAAAGCACCTTCCTCGGCATCAAATTGTGGGTTAATTTTTTTCAGGGTAGAGACGTATTCCGGCGTCTTTAAGCTACAGAGATTTGTCGTTACCCGCATAAACTCATGGTCAGGGATTCATACACACAGGAAATACAAGTGGTACTTGGGCGCACATCTATTGGCCACCCTTGTAACCCCTGTTGGTACCCCTTCGAGTGGTAGCACATCAGACAACACATGTATACAGATCGGCCTAGATATTCTGAAGCCCTCCGTATATAAACTGATAGGTTGCCTAACTACTATAGTGCCACTGAGAACAACATTCGAGAAGATACTCTCTAATACCTGGGTAGTCGGGTAGTACGGATAAGGGTACGGTCTAGCCTCCTTAGTTGGTTCCCTAAGATATTGGGTCGAGTACTACTGTTGGACCCTGCACGTATATCAGAGAGTTATAGCACAGGGTAAACCCTTGTCTATAGAACCCTTGAATACCTAACCCTTGGGATGGAAATGAAAACAAAACAGATAAGATCTATTGTGACGCAACTGTGTCTCTTGAATTCGAGTTGCGAAATTACTACACATTTCTTCTTATTAAGCATTTGGACATTTCATCACTGCAGTATTCTTCAGATCGGAGTATAACTCGGTAAGAGTAAAACAAAAAAAAAAGTCTGGATTCTGTTGGCACCATTATTTGATACCTATTCCATTGGTTTTCTCTCTTCACCCTGATTGCAGTCATACCTATCATTTTTCAGCAAAAAAAAAAATTGTGGACCTAACCTCCTTCCAACACCCTTATTTGGGCTTTACCCCATTGGATTCACCTCGCCGCCCTGATCATTGTGATACACTTTACCCATAAACCATTTTCTGTGTGGTCCCACCTGACCCTTTTCATGTTCCCTAGTCATCATGGCCCATACCTGTAGCCAAGACTTGGAAGCTCTCTTCAATACCTTGCACTCTAATTTCATAGAAACCCAACAAGAAGTACGACATATCAATGCCAATATTCTCTCCATCAATTAAAAAATGAATTCTTCCATCGCGACTTCAGTCGCTACCTCAATCGAGGAACTCAAATAAGAGATCAAACAAGACATTACTAACCAACTTGAATCTGTCGCTACGATGATCTGCGCTAAGATGCATATCCCTGCAGATCCTCCCTTATTTGACCCACCTTTTCATATTGAAGGTGAAACTTCCTCTCATTCCTAGAATTTTCAACCCCATCACTTTCAGCGTAACCTACGCCTTCCACGTGTGGATGTGACCAAATTTGATGGATCAAATCCCACTTGTTGGGTAACTCAAATGGAACATTATTTCACTTTGTATGGCATTACAGATGAGTTGGCCAAACTCTGGTATGGTGTTCTCCATCTAGATCAAGAACGTTGGCAATGGTGGCAATGGAGAAAAAATTCCTGCCAAGGGTATGTGGCTTGGACACACTTTGTGGCAGAGCTTTATGAACACTTTGACACTGACACCAACCATTTAGTTCGTTTGACAAAGTTGAAACAATCTGGCACAGTGGAAGAGTTTATAGTTGCTTTTGAGTGACTGGATTTTCATACAGAGGGCACGTCTGATGATTTTTTCCAAGAATGTTTTATCAGTGGCCTCAAGGATGAGATTCGTGCTCATGTCCTCGTGGCTCGGCCTCAGAGTTGGGTGGATGTTACTAAAAGATCTAAGGAATCACAACAGGTTGTCTCTTCTCAAAACCGCAAACCCTCCTTTATTCCTCGGAGTAAACCAGTAACTCCCACTCCTCCTTCTACTCCACTCAAGATCCAGAAATTGACCAGGGCCGAAATGGTTGAACGACAACTCAAAGGCCTTTGTCATAATTTTGATGACAAATATTTTTCGGGACACAAGTGTAAGGAACAAAATCTTTGTATGACCATCCCAGAGGATGTTTCAGAAGAGGATGTTGAGGGTCCCCTTGTGTTTGTGTCACCTGAACCCACGGACATAACCCCTCCCTCAGACCCTCTTGAAGTAGAACCGGTCATTTCCATAAATGCTCTCACTGGCTTCTCTTCTCCCCAAACCCTCAAGCTAATTGGTTACATCAAGCATAGGAAGGTCATCACTCTTGTTGATAGTGGAAGCACCCATAATTTTATTCATCGTTGCATTTCCCAAGAAACTAATTGTTATATACGTGCAGTCAATAATTTCTGAATCATGATTTCCAATGGTGTGTCCATGAAATGTGGAGGGCGTTGTGAAAATGTGTGTCTCCAAATTGGTGAATACCATATGAAATCTCATATGTTTGCTATCGACATGGGCGTTTGTGACATTGTGTTGGGTGTGGATTGGCTAAGGACTTTGGGTCTCATTCTCATGGATTTTAAGGAATTAACCTTGCAATTCGACCAGGAGGTCCAACAATATAGGTTCCAAGGCACCATCGTCGGTTCCTCGGAGATCATCAGTTCCCATCGCATGGAAAATCTGCTCAAAAAAGGTCATTCTGGCATTATTTCCCAACTGCATGCCATCTAATCCACTGAGACACACTCTGTGCCACAGGACCTCCTATTCATCCTCTCTAAACATCAAATGGTTTTTTCCACTCCCCAGGGACTCCCTCCTTCCCGTGGTGTTCATGATCATTCTATTCCCCTTGTCCCAGGAAGCCTTCTTCCCAATATTCGTCCCTATCGTCACCCCTCTTCCAAAAAAAAAAAAAATTGAGAAAATGGTTCAAGAACTGCTCAACGCAAGTGTTATCCGCCCTAGTGCGAGCCCCTACTCTTCTCCTGTGGTCAAGGTCCTTAAGAAAGAAGGTTCTTGGGGAATCTGTCTTGACTTCCATGCCCTCAACAAACTCACCATTAAAGACAAATTTCCCATTCCTATCATTGATGACCTCTTGGATGAATTGAGTGGCGCCTAGTTCTTTACTAAACTTGATCTTTGTTCGGGCTACCACCAGATCTATATGAAAGAGGCAGACATTCCTAAGACTTCCTTTAGAACTCATGAGGTCCACTATGAGTTTTTGGTCATTCTCTTTGGCTTGTGTAATGCTCCATCCACTTTCCAAAGCCTCATGAATCATGTCTTCCATCCTTTTCTCCGTCATTTTGTGTTAGTTTTCTTTGAAGATATCCTCATAAAACCTGGACAGACCGTCTTACTCACGTGGATCGAGTTCTCCATCTACTCTCTCAGCACCAACTTTTCCTCAAACAATATAAATGTTCTTTTGGCACCTCGGAAGTAGAGTACTTGGGTCATCTTGTTGGCAAGGACGGAGTCAGGGTGGATCCTAAAAAGATTGAAGCTATGCAAGATTGGCCTCACCCAAAGACTCTCAAAATATTGTGGGGATTTATGGGTTTAAAAAGTTATTATCGCAAGTTTGTTAAGAATTATGGAAAGATTGTGGCACCTCTCACTGCACTCCTTAAAAATAATTATTTTACTTGGACTCCAGCAGCTGCTCGGGATTTTCAAACCTTGAAGATGGCCATATGCACCACTCCAGTCCTGGCCCTTCCTGATTTCACAAAGACCTTTGTCCTGGAATGTGATGCTTCTGGGAAAGGAATTGGCATTGTCCTTATGCAAGAGGGTCGGCCTTTGGACTTTACCAACAAACAATTTTTGGAGAGAAATTTGGGAAAATCAATCTATTAAAAGGAAATGTTGGCTATTTTGCATGACGTGGATGTTTGACGATCTTATCTATTGGGGAAACGCTTCCAAATTAAGACAGATCATCAAAGCCGCAAGTATTTTCTAGAACAATTCCTTTCCTCCCCTGAGCAACAAAAATTGGTGACTAAGATCTTTGGATATGATTATGAGATCATTTACAAAAAAGGAAAAGACAATGTGGTTGCTGATGCACTTTCCAAAAAATATGAAGATGAAGGGTCTCTTTTTTCTCTCTCTTTCATTGTACCAGATTGGCTCCAAGTTGTTCGTTGGAAATGGCTACACGATCCCAAAAGTTCGCATATGATACAACAATTTCAGTCCAATTCTCTAGTTTACCCAAGGTACTCTTGGCTCAATGATGAACTTCGATACAAAGGCCGTTTGTGTTTAAGTAAACAGTCAAAACTTAAATCTGCGGTACTTTCTGAGCTTCATGCTACACTCATAGTTGGGCACTCTGGGTTTGCCAAAACCTATGAACGGGTCAAACGTTCTTTTTTCTGGGAGGGTATGAAATAGGACATTCATAATTTTGTGGTTGAATGTGATGTGTGTCAACGCAACAAGGGTGAAACTATCAAATCTTCTAGCACACTACAACAACTTCTGATCCACCTGCTATTTGGCAGGATATCTCTATGGATTTTATTGTCGACTTACCTAAATCGGGAAATAAATCAATCATCATGGTGGTAGTTGATCTTCTTTCCAAGTATGCTCATTTATGTGCTCTTCAAAATCCATTTACAACATCTATTGTGGCTCAACTTTTCATGGATCAGGTCTTCAAGCTTCATGGCATGCCACATTCTATTGTTTTTGATCGCAACCCAACTTTCACCAGCAATTTTTGGCAAGAAATGTTCAAGCTACAAGAGACCCAATTGCATCTTAGCACAGCTTATCATCCACATATCGATGGTCAAACTGAAGTTGTCAACAAATGTTTGGAAACATATTTGAGGTGTTTTGCATCGAAAAGGCAAAATCAGTGGGCCCAATGGTTACCACTAGTTGAATGGTGGTACAACACTTTGTACCATACAGCTAGGCACATGACTCCTTTTGAAGCGGTATGTGGACAAAATCCACCTTCAGTCCTCTCATATTTTCTTGGTGTCTCCAAGGTCCAGGCGGTTGACCAAACACTTACAGTTTGAGAAGTTATTCTTTGTACCCTCAAAGAGAATTTGGTCATGGCCCAAAATCGCATGAAACAACAAGCAGATCAAGGTTGCTCTGAATGTCAATTTGAAGAAGCGGATCAGGTGTTTCTTCAACTGCAACCTTACAAGAAAACTTCCCTCAAGGTTGATCATTGTCAGAAACTGGCAACCAAATTTTATGGTCCTTATATTGTTCTCAAGCATGTGGGATAGGTGGCCTATCAGTTAGCTTTTCCCAGTCATTCTAAGCGCCATCCTATTTTTCATGTTTCTTGCTTAAAGAAGGTGATTGGAACTAAGTGCCAAACTCAAACCAGCCTTCCTGAGTTGGACGAATAAGGCTCCATTTGGCTACAACCACAAGCATTTTTGGACCATCATGAGCATCGACTGCATCAGCAAACCATCAAGGAAGTGTAGGAGGACATGTTAGGGACCTAACCCCTCATGTAGGTAGAATAATATGTTTCCATGTAATAAAGGTCAATATTAATAAGGCCTAGCAATAAGGAAGAATAAGTCCAATGTAAGAAGACCTAATAGAAGCTTTCGCTTCTAGAAGGATCTTCCTCTAGATGGTTCTTTTGATAGACATATTTAATATAAATAGGAGTCGAGGGTATGAGAACTTTTGTATTGGATATTATTGTAATAGAGCTCTGCTCTATTGGAGGTTTCCCCCTCGAAGAGGCAAGTGAGCATTGCTCTCAGTAATCAAAGTGCTATTTCTGGTGTTATTTTGTTATCATCTTGGTATTATCATGGTGGTTTTTTGGTTATATTGTTGTACATCTGCCATTTATAGCTATTTATTTATGTTCTTCATACTTTTTATATATGGAATATTATAGAGACAAATCCCACATTCATGAGGAAAAACAACTATAAAGAGTTTATAATGAAAACATGAAAGAACATAGTTTAAATGTGAACGAAGAGTCATGGAACTGTGCGCAAGGCGTTAAATTTTGTTATGAAGAACTTTGAACTCGAAACAGGTTAAATCCTTATTGTTCATCTCCATAGATCAACGGTTAAGATCAAAATATTGGAGTCTAATACTTAGTGGGCCATGTCAACCACGTTGGCGCCATGACAACAACCTCATCAGCGCCACGTGTCCAGTCAAATGAGTACCACATCAAAGGGAGTCGACATCAATGCCACATCAATGCCATGTTTTAGGACACATATTGATGCCATGTCATCCATTGTATGTGAAGAAGACATCTTCATGGAAGCCACCTCATCTGCAATATCAGCACAAGAGATCTGGAAAAATGACTAAGTATCAATACATCTTGGATATAGTGAGCATGACACAGAATCGTGAGTATGTGAATAAATTAGCGTGAACCAGCAGACCCACGGTGAGATCTTGAAAATAACTAAGTACCAAGAATCAGTTGGACAGATATCTTGAAAAATGATGAAGTATCAATCCATCGCGGAGATAGTGAGTACGACGGAGAATTGAGATTATGTGAAGAAATGAGTGTGAACCCACGGACCCGCAGTGAGATATTGAAAATGACTAAGTACCAAGAATTAGTTGGATAGAGATGTCTCGAGAAATGGCTAAGTATCAAGAGTGTATGGTCGGACGGACGAAATCGTGAATAAGAGAAGAATGAATATGTTGTGGAGCATGGTGAGATCTAAAAAATTAGCTAAGTATCAAGAATCACTAAGTACCGAGAGATCCAACATTCCAAGAGATCGCCACTTGTCACAAATCAGACGGTCCAGAGGGTGAGAGATCCAATGACCCAGGAGGTCACCACTCATCACAGATAAAACGTCCAAGAAGTTTGTCGCTTGGCAGAAGATCGGACGTCCCAGGAGTTCACAAATTGTCACAAATCGGATGACCCGGAGGGAGAGAAATCCAATGACTCATGATGTCTCGTAGACCCATGGTGAAATACTTAAAAATGTTTCTAAGTATTGATGCAGAGTGAGTGCGGTGGAATGAGAAGGTGAATTTTGTAGGTCACGGAGGTATAGAAAGATATGCATTAGACCCACATAGAAACGCTTGGAAATGTGTCTAATTATAGGTGCAAAATGACTGCGATAGAACATGAAGGTGCATTCTCGAGGCCACAGAGGTATGAAAAGATATGCCTTAGACCCGTGGTGAAAACATCAAGATGACAGATCGACAGTTGAGGTTGATCAAAGATATGATCTGACTGTAGTTGTGAGTTGTGTGCTTGAGCTATGTGAGACTTGGATCAACGGTCGAGAACAATTCGAGGTCCAGATCAGACGGTTGTTGAGCATCAAGGGGGTATTGTGTGTTTATGTTGGGTGATGATCAGATCAATGATTGAGATCTAATCAAGGATATCATCCAACAGTTGTCGTGCATTGTAGTTGCATGGAATGTTTTGTGGACAACAAGATGATTGATGGTTGATATTAGATCAAGGGAAGATCAAAAGGTTGTTGAGTGTTGAACTATGCACTATGGTCTGAGAGAAGATCACACACAAAACCAAAGGGGGCCTATGTTGGTTTCTAAGGAGTGTTGCAACCCATTTTTGAGGAGATATGGAGCCGACTTCATGGAACTGAATTCATGGACATACTTTTGTATGTGGAAAAAATCTTGGAAGTATAGAATGTATAAATAACGATGTTCGAATCCAGTTTAAGGGTGTGAAATAATTGAGAAAGGATGGGAGACTAAGGAGTTTTGAGTTTGCAGAACCCAAAGAGGAAGAAATGGAAGAGTGAGAAGTGCGAGTAAGTGTGGATCATGTGAAGAGAAGCTCTAAGGCTCTGAGATTCGAGGATGCTAGAGAATGAAAGGAAGATAATTTAAGAATGGCTAGGAGGTGCAAGGACAAAGGAACTTCTGAAACTAGGCAGATTGAGAATTGTTACAGTAGAGACAAAGAAGCAAACTTTTGTAAGTAAAGGCTTGAAGGAAAGAGATAATTTAGTATCGTTAACATCTTGAGGAGTTTGATGTTTCCAGTAAAATTGGTATCTACACGCTATGATGAGTTGGTACTAAAATAAGGGGATTGGTGTCTCCTACAGGTTGGTGCCTACAAATGTTATTGTTGAATTGGTGCTCAAGAGAGGAGATCGGTGTCCTATGCAGGTTGGTTACTGCAAGCATTGTAACAACAAGTTGGTTCCCACAAGATTTTATAAAGAAACGTTTATGTAGTTTTCTCTCATTTGGGTTTCCACATTATCTCTACGTTCAATGAATTATATGTTTGTATGAGCATTTCTCATTAACTGCTTATAATTAATGAAGTAACAAATTGGTAAATATTGTAAGAAAATAAAAATTAGTCTTACACTGATCCACCCCCGCCTCTCAATATAACTAAGTGTCCCAACATTATATGTGGAAGAAAAATCCAAATATAAATCGAATAGACTCTATCATAAGCCTTAGAGAGGTCAATTTTGATAACTGAGATAGGTCGTTTATGTATTTTAATTGAGTGAATACCCTCCTGAGCCGAACCAATGGATTCGTGAATAAGCATGCCCTTGAGGAAAAATTTTCTGGTGAGATAATATTGGAAAGAATCGGTTTGATCATAATCGCAATGAGCTTTGTGATGATCTTGTCAATATAATAACAGAGTGCAATAGGTCGAAAATCGTCAAAGGTACTAGGGAAATCCAATTTAGTAATGATTGCAATGAATGTAGAATTAATACTATGCATCATCTTACCCGAGACACAAACTTCTTCCACCACTCGAAAAAAGAATCGGCCCCAACAATATAAAATAATTCCTTGAATAATTTTTCTATCTAACCATCTGGGCCTGGTATTTTACCTTTCCTGTAAAATGGAGATGACCGCTCGGAGTTCCTCCTTGGTGAATTATTTATATAGATCTGTTTTTTCATATTCTTCAATTAATCTCGGAAGCATAGAAAGTAAATTTAATATTTCACTTGTCTCGGCTTGCTCTGACTCTTTAAACAATTCCTTGAAATACACAACCCCCAAAGTAGCTAGATATGTGAAACCCCTTTCCTTAATTCCCTGTGGATCCTTTAGCTCCCAAATAGTATTGAAATTTTTCCTATGATTGGCTTAGTTTTTAAAAAAAATGTGTTTTGGTCACTAACGTTGATTCAGAGGACTATTAGATTTTGATCACACCTTAGGTCTGGTCTAGGTTATCAACAACACGCAGAGAAATCACACATTCTAAACTATGAACATAAACACACTGAGATGTCTAACAACTTAGCACAGCGGAAAATAAAACCAGCAATTGAATCATACACAGGAATTTAATGTCAAAATCACTTGTTCTTCATTCAATACAACCTCAAAACAATGGGCTCTCGTACCAGGGAAAATGGCCTAATTTCCTTGCATAGAAAAATGCCAAAAACAAAGGAAAACATATACTGAAATGATCCTTACAGTATTCTTGAAACCCTCCTCGGTTTCCATGCTCAACAAGAACTGGACTAGTGGTGGCCTCTACACAGAGCCTGGCCATCTTTGTCCCTACAGCTGAGTTTCCAGGGCTACGGCCCTCCTTTTCTCCTCTTCACAATTGACCTCCATTCCTCTTTCACCTGCGGCTAGCCATCCCTTGGCTACCTACTGCTAAGATGGCTATATCATGAATGTAACAGTGCCAAAAACCTAACTGTAACATCCCCAAGACTATCCCATAATTACGATTGTATCAGCCCTCGAAATTTTCTCAAAATTGTAGTTGCATTGGCCCTCAAAGGTTGTGGACTGAGGTTCCTCTTCTCTCTACAGACCGAACCTCCAAAACCCTTGTAGCTTCCCTTTTCTTGCAGGTCGAGCCTCCAAAACTCCACAGACTGAGGATCCCTTTTTCTGGTTGGGTCTAGGACCTACTCAGCCCTCCTCTCCAAGCTACCTGCCCAAGAATACCCTA
>JZKD02S1107252.1:206964-219578 GCA_000966675.3 Picea glauca
AAACACTTTAGAATCTTCCTAAAAAGGAGTCCAATTTTCCTTAATGAGAGTCCTTAAATCCTCCACTTCTTCCCATGAAGGGTTGTATTTGAAGGGGGTGGCCAATTTCCCCATGCAACCCAATTCTATGAAAACAGGATAGTGGTATAAACATCAAACTGACCCCACCCATGAATGGTAAAAACCAACATCTTGGATAAATGTATGATGTGAAAGAAAGTGATCAATTCCTTTAGAAACCCCCTCCTCGCCACTATGAGTATTTCTCCATGTTAGTCACAATTGAACATCTTCAAGATATATTAGACCTGCCAACTCCAATTTGTCAAGGAAAATTCTAGCCATCTTGTCCTCACAAGCCAATGGCCCCCATATTTCTTCCCTGCTAATTGTGAAATTGAGATCACCTCCAATAACAAAATTTTCAGACTCTATACAATTGAGAGCAAACAACCTCTCCCATAATGCATCCTTCCCTTGGTAATGACCATAAAGGTTGATAAGGGAGATAGTTCTATCCATCTCTTTGAAAAAAAATTATGTGAACGAACCTGAGGAGATAGAGAATTAATTAATAAGACTAGAATTCTCTTAAATTATAGTGATAAGTCCCCTAGAATGGCCATTAGAATCCACCCCATAGAACCCCCATCCCAGGAGTATTTTTTGCAAATTATATATTAAAGGTTCACTGCAACCCATGGACTCTTGAATTAAGATAATATCAAGACGATCCACATCTACAAGTCATCTCATGGAAAGTTTTTTGGTATTTCGTATTAGAGAATATTTTCCATCTCCTTAGCCTTAATCTCTCACCTAGGTATTATAGATCTTGGTCACATGATGCTACTGGTCAAAATTTGACTAATTTTGACCAAGTGAGCCATAGTAGGACTCCATCCCTAGATTTTAGGGGAAATATGCTATTCTTAGCCAGTGGAGTCACACTTCTCACCCTCTTCCTTGATTTTAGCATCCTAATTTTTATTTTTGGGATTATGTCTTCTATGTTTGAGTTCCTTGAGTTATTCAAGGAACCTTATCCCTATATTCAAGGAAGGAAGGCACTTCACTTTACTATTCTTAGTTGGTTTCTATTTTCTATGATCTATTCATGGATTAGATCCCTATTTTTAGGCAACTGAGTCACCACTTGACATCCTAGGGTATTTAACTCACTATTTAGAGATTGCATGGCTAAATCAGGGCATTTAAGCTATGAGTTAAGTCTAACTAGGTTCTCATGCACCATGCATGATGGAATTCAAATTTCCTCTTTTAGGATTTGAATTTCTTTTATGTACTCACATTATGGTTAATGAGAATTAAGTAATTTTTGTGTACTTCAAGACTTAATATTCTCTTCTTTATTTATTTCTTGCAAATTGCTATGAGTTTTTTTATTCTTTAGGTTTCTAGATCTCTTTGATATGCTTGCAAGTGATCATGAATTATTACATTTCCCCCCAGGCCACGCATATTTGCAGACATTATTTTCATCAGAGACCCATCTTCGAGGTTAATCTAGCTCTAAGGACCCAGAGATAATTCTTTGTCTACCTTGAGACACTTCATGAGATGCGCACTCATGTGCATGTTTAAGGGTGGACTTACGCCTTGCTTTAAATTGGTCAACCTCCTTAAGGACATCAAACCTCAAACCCCCTAGAAACGCATGTTTAATCATAGAGACTCGAGGACTAAGGAAATAAAGGTCCATCTTGATGATATAGAAGGAGAAATCGGAGAGGATGCTTTATGAAACTTAGGAGGGTGCAAGGGTATACTTTCAAAATCCATTTTTAAGTCAACTATAAATGATCCATTTCCCCAACCCTCGAGAGAGACTAAGTGTGATTCCATCCCCATGGTAGTACAATCCCTCAACTCTCCCCGACACTCAAGAAAACTATTTCTAGAAAGAATAGGTGTGAAAAATGAAAAAGGATTTATAAAGGAGACATTCTTTATATATAAAACTCAAGTGACCATCACACTAGAAGTCTAGAGTGCTTCTAATTTGGTCCATTGTGAGGGCGATAATTTAAAATCATCTCCAAAAATTTCCTTCAGTGCATGGTCCTCCTCTTTGTGAGGAATATTGGTGTTCTCTTGAATAGGTATCTCTCCAACACAGATTTCCTTTGCACATTCACCTTCTTAGAGCTCGAAGCCTGACCAGAGATACCACCCTCATATTTTGGGGAGACCTTATTAGAATTTCCTTCCACTAAAGAAGATAAGGATGTACCCAATTTTTCACTCACCACCAATCAAGTAAGAACCTAAGAATACTTCTGAAAAACTATATCACAATCAAAAAGTATATGACCCACCTTGTGACAACGTGAACAAAATAAAGGTACATTGAGGTAATCTGGTGACTAGGTGTATGACTTATCACCCAATACCAATACCATTGATTCATATAACCCCTATTGCGGATCCAAAGCTACTAAAATTTGTGCCACTAATTTGTAATTGCGAGATTTATAACTTGTATAAGAAGTAATGAAGGTACCCAACACTCCCCCAGTGGCCTTTAACCCAGAATCTATCCAAAATTCAAGTGATAGATTTGGAAGTTTTATCCAGGTTGGCATACAGAATAAAACTTCTTTCATCGAATCGAAGAGATGATTCTAGGGTTTTATGCACAACAGATGTTGATCCCAATACCAACGACCTACCAGGATAGAAGCCACATCTTCCTTTGTGCGAAAAATAAAGATGATCCAACCTCAAGAGAGAAGATGAAATATAGAAATATATTCGAGAACCAGAGCCAAAAATGACTTCATCCAACTATTTAATGAACCCACATACATTTGCCTCCTGCAAAATTTCCCAACTAAATCCCTACCCTCTAGATCAGAAATTTGTGTGACCTTCAAGTCTTTCCCTACAACCAAAGCTACACCACCACCATGAGACTTCGCAATTTTTCTTCACTTCCGGATAGGGCTCTTACAACCTACATTCTTTCCACTATCATGATGCTTGGTTGGATCATATCTATATCCAACAAGCACTATCGGAACCCCAAAATCTAGATTCTACTCTTTGCCTACAATGGAAACCAAAGGATCGAGATCCTTTTTCAAAAATCCAAGAGTAATTGCATTTCGAGTTTCAAGAGTAGCAATGAGCTCCACTTTCTGCAAAACTTCAATGGTCAGTACAGGATCTAGAAAAAAATCACCAGAAGGAGATTTGACGCCACCTGACCTGACCAAATATAGACACACCTCAAGCTTAGAGACCTCCAAAAGACTTATCTGGGCATACAAACTGCCCACTTCCAAGGACAGAACCCTAGCAGGGTTACTGATCAGATTTATAAAGATTATGTCCTTTGATAGCGAATCTTTTGAATAGTCAACCAAGAGAAAATATGTGTCCATATCACCAAATCCAAAACCAAAACCAAAACCTAGCCACCTATCACCCTAGCCTAGCTAGGTACTGCAAGGACCCTACAAACCCTAGGATCCCATCTGATCAACACCCAGAGATAATTTATAGATATACTAGACATATGTCAATATCTATACAAATATATACATTTATTATACATAAATACATATGTGTGTGAATATAAAATATGGGTGGCAAGAGCGGGGCGTATCATTCTTGATTTTGGGGGAAAACAAGAATTGAATTATGTGTGGGATTTAGGAATAACCACAAATAATAACACATAGGTGTATATCCTTCTTTTGGGACTAATAGAAGTGAATGTAGATAGAGAGAGGACTTTGACTATCATTGTCTATTTGAGTATAATTATCAATGTAATGAATTCTAAGAAAACTCCCTCTGATGGTAAGCTCGCATCACTCATAGCATGGCTTCAAAAAGAGGCTCATTGATTTCAGGAGGTTTCCTTCTTCCAGGTAATCCAAAAAGGATCCAGAGAAGACTAAGGACAACTCAGAATTCACAGAAGCAACTCAGGAAGCTTAGAATGACCTCAGCAGATAGAGAAAGGGAAAAAAAATTAAAGTCCTCAAAACTCGGTGAAATTGGCATCATCGCGAAGAGGGCGTCGCAAGATTTCCAACGGTGTAAACGGATCGTCAAACGGAGTTATGGATCAAAATATTTTGCAGTCAAAGTTTTGGTCAACCTAGCCCAGTTAGCAGGGATGAGTCAGCATCCGTACTGCTAAATTTAGCATCAGTACGGATGACGTCGGCATCTGTATAGTGTACATGGCATACACAGAGGATGACATGTGTCATGATGACATCGGCATGGTGACATGGCAGCACCAGAGGCTGCCATGTGTCACTCATTTTCAGCATTTCCGGATCAATATGTTGACCAATGAGGAAGCTCCACATGGCAATCTATACAGCCACGTGGTAGGCCATACGAGATGTGGCAGACATGCGGCATTTGTACCATACATGGCAGGATGATGTGGAAAACAGGTGACGTGGTAGGGTGATTGTACAGGTGAATGACGTGGGCCAATGGTTGGTTTCCACGTGGCCCAGTCATGGGCTTCCACGTCATAGTGGGAAAATGCCCAATGAGGGCCCATAACAAAATTTTCAAAAATAAAAAAGGGCCCACCAAATCTGGTGGAAGTCCCGCCAAATCTAGTGGCCAACCTTCAAACTCCAAAAAATCTAAACGATAACTCCAAACTTGGCGGCGGTTCAAACCACTTATATATATTGTTATAACTACAAGCCCAAAAGGGGAGGCCTGCGGGCTCGACCCCAGGACCTCCCCCTAACCAAACACCTTACACAGCGTCCGCCAACCGTTGAGCCAAATGGCTTCGTTGGTTAGTCTGCCCAACATTTAATTTAAATGTTGAGTTTCCCCACGGAAGGGAGTAGGGCGCTCGACGGTATGGGTGGGCATGTTTTTCGAGGTGAAGTACAGTGAATTAATTACAGGTTGCAGGCATGGAAACTGAGATAAGATTTCTCATGGGCCTGGGAGTGCCAGAGTCGGATGAGGTGTGGAGACAGCCATTTTTTGGAAATTCGACGCCACGAATTCAATAGTGTTGTTTGTTTTCTGATCTGAGCAAAGCTTCTGCGGCTTAATTCTAGAATGAGGTATACTTATGTATTTTTCCAAATTCTTTTGTTGAGTTAGTAAAAATGTCTACCCATTTGAGAACAGGCCCCGGAGACGTAGTCCACTAGGGACGAACTCTATTATCAAGTTTTTGTGTTCATATTTGATGCTTATTTCTCTTCATTATTGAGTTTTTTCTTCTTTATGGTGCACTTTAATTTATGCTCATTTAATACAATTATTTATAAGTCACTTCGATGAAAAGATCTTGGATCATGTTGGTATAAGAGAAGTCATCTTTGACTTGAATTGTTGAGTGTGAATGCTTACTAGGGCCAAGCATAAGCAGGGTGAAGGAACTCTTAAGACTTCCAATCACGAAGGTCGTGCATCCTGAAGGAAGCAAATGGCAGAAGAGGACAAGCGTGATGAAAAGGAGAAACACTTCCATATGGTCTTTTATCGCATGTCAGAAATGGTTGAGTGAATGTATGGAGACTATGAGAAGAGGATGAAGAAGAAAGGGAAGAAAAAGGAAGCACAAGTTGATGATAATGCTTCAGTGAATCAAGGGGTTGGAGGAGACCCTCTTGAGCCTCCATCTTCACCATCAAGTTCTAGCTCTTCTTCCTCTGAGCATTCTCATCATTCTAGCCATAAAGCTTCTTTTAAGAAACCATTATTAAAGCTTGATGTAAAATTTGCTTTAACTATGTTTAATGGAGATGTTAATCCTGAAAAGATAGATAATTGGATTCGACGGGTTGAAGTATATTGTCGTGTCCAACAGATTGATGAAGAGGAAGTTAAAGTGTAATTTTCTTATCTTCGACTGAAAGGCACCGCTCTCGTATGGTGGGAGAGCAAATTTCAGGACATAAGTAAGTGTGGTAATCTTCTTTCCTCATGGTCGGAATTTAAATCAGCAATAAGGAAGAAATTTTATCCATTGGATTATTTACATAAAGCAATGATGGAATGGAAAACTTTAATACAAAGTAAAGGACAAACTATACAAAGTTTCACGAAAGAATTTAGGAAGAAATATCTTGCATTAAACATTCCTTTGGATTCTTATGAAACTTTAATGAAGTATATTGGCACACTTCACAGTTATATTCGTCATAATTTTCTATTGTTTAACCCCACCAGTCTTGACAAAGTTTGTGTGCAAGCCACTCACCTTGAGAATAGGGGAAAGCATGTTCAAGAAGATCCCACAAAGAAACCTTCCAATCTCCCACATAAGAATATTAAGAAGTTTAAAAGGAAGGACAAAAAGACCTCCATTGTAAAGAGAGAAGAAGGAAGACCATATTGCACCCATTGCAATAAGAATGGTCATGATGATGAACATTGTTGGAAACTACATCCAGAGAAGAGACCGAAGCAGTTCAGTGGAAAGGGGAAGACAAAGACTGTTGCTACAATGCAACAAGATATCTAAAGCACTTGTCAAAAATATGGGTCTTGAAACTAAACCACATCCAAATCCTTATCCTCTTGGTTGGGTATGTGATAAAGCAAAACTTAATGTCACCAAGCAATGTAGGGTCAGATTTGATATTGCTTCAAAGTTGATTGATGAAGTGGATTTGGATGTTGTATCACTTAATATATGTGGCATAGTGTTGGGGAGTCCTTATCTTTATGATAGAAAAGTAGTCTTCTTTCATCATGAGAAAAAATATCACCTTACTAAGGGGGGAGTGGAAGATATTGTTAGATCCCACAGCATGAGGATAAACACAACACTTGTTAGTGCAGGAAAAATGAAGCGGCTCATAAACACTAATAAGAAATATGTACTCATGGTCGTAAGGGAAAAAGATGTTGGAACATCCGACACTTTTCAAGGATGTGATACTTCTCATAAGAAAGAATCAATTGATATTGTTTCTAAGTATGATGATATTTTCCAGGAACTAGATGGATTACCTCCTAAGAAGGAAATCCAACATGAAATACATCTTCAGCAGGATTCTCCTCTTCCTAATGTGGGCATGTACAGGATGTCAGTTTTGAGATGAAAGAGATCAAAAAACAGGTACAAGGCTTATTGGATCAACGGGTCATTAGGCCCATCTCATCTCCTTGTGGTTCTCTTATCGTGATGGTGCCAAAGAAGGATGGCATATGGCGAATGTGTGTCGATTACAAGGCCTTAAATAAATCAAGGTGAAAAATCGATACCCTCTTCCTTGTATAGATGATTTACTTGATCAATTAAAGAATGTTGTTTGTTTCACTCAGTTGGATTTGCGCAGTGGACACCATCAGATCAAGGTTGCAGAACAGGATGCGTGGAATACTGCCTTTAAAACCAAATAGGGATTGTTTGAGTGGTTAGTTATGTCGTTTGGGATTTGTAATGCTCCGGCAACCTTCATGTGTGTGATGAATGATGTATTCAGGCCATTTCTAGATGATTTTGTGATTTTATATTTAGACGAAATTATTATATTTAGTGGGACTTTGCAAAGGGAAAAGTTGTATGTAAAACTATCCAAATGTGAATTTGGTAAGACTGCACTTGTGTACTTAGGTCATATTGTAGGAGGAGGACAATTGAAAATTGATCCTTCCAATATTGATGTAATTGTGAATTGGATTGAGCCCAAAATTGTAACCAAAATATGGAGCTTCTTAGGTGTAGTCCAGTACTAGAGGAGATTCATTTCAAACTTTCCATTTATAGCAGCTCCTTTGCATGCCTTAACCAATGTGAAGAACACTTTTCAGTGGGCAGGAAAGCAACAAAAAGCTTTCAACACTTTAAAGGAAAAGATCAGTACCGCACTAGTATTAGCATTGTTGAATCTTCAACATCCCTTCGAGATCGAGACAGATGCCAGCGGGTACGCCATGGGTGCAGTATTGATGCAATATCGTAAGTCTATCTGTTACCACTCTGAAACTTTTAACCAAGTTGTTGTTAACTATCCTACATATGATAAAGAGTTGTATGCATTAGTTCAAAGCGTAAAGAAATGGAAGCACTACTTGTTAGGGAAGGAAACAATCATACATATAGATCATCAACCCTTACAGTATCTCCAAGCACAAACCAAACTACAACAATCTCGACATTACAGATTGATGGGTTTCCTACAACAATTTCATTTGGTAATCAAGTACAAAAAGGGTACGAGTAACAAGGTAGTTGATATGCTTTCTAGACCTCATATTGATACTTCTATTATTTTGAAGAATGATTTTTTATCTCATGATAGCTATGTGGAACAATATGCCATTGATGAAGATTTTAAAGAAGTACATGAGAAGCTAACCCATGGTGCACATGTAGAGAACTATTGTCTGCAGGGAAAACTACTCTACCATCTTGGAAAGCTATGTATTCCTACAAATGAACGAATCCATGTAATACGAGAAGCTCACACTTCTCTTGTGACTGTGCATTTTGGGGTAGGAAAAACTATAGCTCATCTGCAGAGGTTTTGTTATTGGCCTCAGATGAAAGAAATTGTAACTAAATATGTAAAGGGGTGTGTGATATGTTCTACTTGTAATCCCACTAATAGAAAACGGGGGTTGTACTCACCACTTCATGTTCCATCCCATCCATGGGAAAGTATCTCCATGGATTTTGTAGGGGATTTACCAATGTTGAAAAGGGATCATGACTATTTGTATGTTGTAGTGGATAGGTTCAGCAAGATGTGTATCTTAATGCCATGTAAAAAGCAGATCATTGATGAGCAGACTACTAATCTCTTCTTTCAGTATATTTGGGTTCACTTTGGGTTACCCACATCCATTATCTCGGATCAAGATACTCGATTCCTTGGGGATTTTTGGACAAGTTTGTGGATAATGATGGACACCAAGTTGAAGAGGAGCACTACTTTCCATCCACAGACCGATGGACAGACAGAGGTTGTTAATTGAACAGTGGTACTTTTGCTTCGAGGCTACTGCAGTAAGCATCCCAAATTATAAGATAAATAGATACCCTATGTACAGCATGCTTACAATCGAGCCTTACATTCCTCCACTCAGTGTTCACCTTTTGAGACATGTTTTGGGTATTTACCTAAGGTTTCTTTGGACTTGATGTATGGGAGAGATGTCGATTCAAATGAAGACATAAACGAAGATAGAGCACGCAAGTTCATTCAGAGGATCCAGCAGGTACATCTAGCAGTCAAGGAATAGTTGGAGAAAAGTCAAGCACGGTATAAGGCTCGGCATGACAAACACAGGGTTGATCATCAGTTCCAGGTTGGATACCAGGTATAGCTTCACATCATCAAGGAAATATTGAAGGGTGAAAGTAAGAAACTCAAGCCCATCCGTTATGGACCCTTCATTATTTTGGAGAAAAGTGGTACCAATGCTTTTCGTCTAGATCTTCCACCTTATATGCAGATCTACTCAGTTGTAAATGTGGAGAACTTGGAACTTTTTTAGCCTCCCATGATCATTGATCAGGGTGAGGAAGTTTCAATACCTTCAGTTGATAAGTTTGCTCCTGAGTTCTTGTATGAGTTAAAGGAAGATATTATCCTAGACAGAAGGACGACGACTTCACGCAAGGGTGATGTTGATTATATTCAAGTAGGCTCAAAGGGCACACTGACACATCCAAGAAAGGTAAAGTGGATTGAGAAGGACAAGGTGAGGGAACTCTTCCCTCACTTATATGTTGATTGATGAAAGCTTTTGGTGGTCCAAAAATATCTTAGTGGGAAGGCATGATCCAAAAAGAATCCAGAGAAGACTAAGGACAACTCAGAATTCACAGAAGCAACTCAGGAAGCTCAGAATGGCCTCAGTAGACAGAGAAAGGGAAAAATTCAAATTCCTCCAAACTCAGTGAAATTGGCATCATCGCAAAGAGCGCGTCGCAAGATTTCCAACAACGTAAATAGCTCATCAAACAGAGTTAATGATCAAAAGATATTCATGGTCAACATTTTGGTCAACCTAGCCCAATCCGTAGGGATGAGTCAGCATCCATAATGGTGATGTCAGTATCAATACGGATGACTTTAGCGTCTGTACATCGTATGTGGCATATGTAGAGGACGACACATGACATGTTAACGTCAGCATGGTGACATGGCAGCACTAGAGGCTACCGTGTGTCACTCATTTTTGGAATTTTTTGGTCAACGTGTGGACCAACAAGGAAGTGCCATGTGGCATTCCATACAGCCACGTGGCAGGCCGTATAGGACATGGAATACACGTGGCATATGTACCATACATGGCAGGTTGACGTGGCAGACAAGTGACGTGGTAGGGTGACTATACAGGTGAATGACATGGGCCAATGTTTGGCTACCACGTGACCTAGTCATGGGTGGCCACGTGGCAGTGGGCAAATGCACGATGAGGGCCCATAACTGAATTTTCAAAAAAAGAAAAAAGGCCCACCAAATCTGGCGAAGGTCCCACCAAATCTGGTGGCCAACCTTCTGACTCCGATAAATCTAAACGATAACTCCAAACTTGGCGGCAGTTCACACCACATATATATTATTATTATAACTACAAGCCCAAAAGGGGAGGCATGTGGGCTTGACCCCGGGACCTCCCCCTAACCAAACGCCTTACATAGCATCCGCCAACCATTGAGCCAAATGGCTCTGTTGGTTATTCCTCCCAACATTTAATTTAAATGTTGAGTTTTCCCACGGAGGGGAGGAAGGCGCTCGACGGTACGACCGGGCACATTTTTCGAGGTGAAGTACAATGAATTAATTGCAGGTTGCAGGCACAAAAACTGAGACGATATTTCTCATGGGCCTGGGAGTGCCAGAGTCGGATTGAGGCATGGAGACAGTCATTTTTGGGTAATTTGATGCCACGAATTCAGTGGTGTTGTCTGTTTTATGATCTGAGCAAAGCTTTTGCAACTTAATTCCAGAATGATGTATACTTATGCATTTTTCCAAATTATTTTGTTGAGTTAATAAAAATGCCTACCATTTGAGAGCAGGACACGGAGACGTAGTCCACCAGGGACGAACTCCGTTATCAAGTTTTTGTGTTCAGATTTGTTGCTTATGTCTCTTCATTATTGAGCTTTTCCTTCTTTATGGTGCACTTTAATTTATGCTCATTTAATACAATTCTTTATAAGTTACTTCGATGAAAAGATCTTGAATCACTAGGTCCTAAGGGCCCCTAATTGACAAGTTGATGGTATTGAAAAGGAAGCCAAAAACTTTAAATGAAGGGTTCCTTAAGAAAAAAGGGGGTATATAAGTTCAAGGCATCCCCTAAGTCGATTTGTGATTTATCAAACATGAGGCACATCACAAACTCAATAACTAACACATGTCAAGTAATCTTCGACATCAGGTGATATCAAGTAGGGGATGGGATCCGAAGGCCATTACTTCTCCACCAACCTTGCACATGCTAGCCATAACTCTTAGCTGACAATTTGAAACCTTTGATGTTTTATATTAAGACTCGGGTGGGATAATGGCACAATATGAATGTGTTTTTTGTGATAACGCATGGTGGTGGTTAGCCTTGTTCCTACTTGTCTTTCAACTAAGAATTCCTTATTGTCTTTGCCTTATGCTTTGTATTTTTTATTCATTGCAAAGGGTTCCAATGGTTTTCTTTGGTGTTTTATTAAGGATTGTAATTTTGATGCTTTAGTCTGGTGTTTTGTTCTAGTTCTATGTGTTTGTGGCCTTGGGTCCCTTATGGGTTTCTTGAAGGATTTGTTTGTTGATTGGGTGCTTGAATTTTCAGACCCACCCTCATCCACCCTAGTTTGTCCCCCATGGTATATTCCTCTCCATGAGCTAGTAACTCAAACGGGTCTACAATGACAATCTCAAGGGAATATAAGGGTTGTTCTTTGGGAATTGTATCTTTAGGTTCCTTTTAATTCTTCCTTGAATGGGAAACAACTTTTGAAGATGAACTATAGGGGATCCCAAGAACTTCTCAAAGTGCTCTGTAGACATGAGAAACTTGTTAATAACAACAACCTCAATTTTATCAATCACCACCAAAGTTCATGAGAATGAACATCAGTGTATATCTGAGAATGCTTTGGGTATGGATACTTTGGTTCAACAAAAGAAAAAAATCTAAGTTTTGGAAGTTGAGTGTTCCAAGTTGAGGAACATGGTTTGAAATCTCAGTAAAGGCTCTCTCCCAACCGCTTATAACTATAGAATTCCAATCAACTTAGCCCAGGAATATCTCAAGGAATAAGAAACAATGCATCAAATGATGGAGGACATGGATCAAGATATTAAGGAATCCCATCCTACCAACATTGGACAAGATGAAGCCAACAACAAACACGTCTTTCATTAGTTTTTATGATATGTAAAACAATACTTATATTTGGAATCCTTTTTAGAGTATACACTAATATAAAAAATTTGGAAGCTACAACAAAGTATGATCTAGAATTTTCAATTTCTAACATATACTGTTTTTCTACCTTGTTGAATTTACTCCATGGCAGCTCATTAATATTATATATGTTATACATAACGTATATAATATAAACCTATATATATCACAAGTCAATGTGTGAGAGTAAACCACAAACAATCTTGTGCCCCCACATA
>JZKD02S1107253.1:0-13031 GCA_000966675.3 Picea glauca
GCTGCGGAGGTTTTGGGCTCGGAGGGCTAGGATATCCATTGATATCCTAGGGCTAGGCGCTACTAGTCGGCAGGGAGGTTGGTTTTGGGGTGGTGTCCTAAGGAGAAAGCTAAGGGAGCAAGCTGCGGATAACATCATAGTTGAGGTATTTAAATTCAATTTTATGGATTGTTTACTTAGATTTATTACTTATTGCCAAATTTTACTTGCGTAAAGTGTTGAGATAATTTTGAAAATTTTGAAAATTTTACTTCTTTATAAAGCTTATAGAAATTATAGAAATTACAGTAATTTGGTAGAAATTTAAACGTTAATTGAAATCCGGTCATTACAAGAGGTATAGACTCGACTTATGCGTAGAATTCCCCACATAAATCTTATAATTTATAGCGAAACAAAGGAGCGAACTAGAGCATTCCAAAAGAACACTCACGCCTCGCGACAGGATGTCTTGAAGACTTAACGCGTCACAACTGATCGACGGATGAAATCTAGAATGCATAAAACACCGCCGATCAGAGTTGCAAGGGATGTAAAACACGATCATTTCAATCCCTTTAAACTCCCCAACTTCCATTATTGACGGATGATAGTTGAGATAGTTGGTGATACAGATTTTGGAGGCATTTAATGACTTCCTTACTACGGTATCTGACCTTCTGGGAGCATACACATGCACGCTCGACTCTGGCGTCTTTTCTCGACCCCAAAGGTCACACGGCTACTATGATAGTACTTCCGCTTATATTCTCCATACTTGATTTTCCACGCTATGATGTATTGACGTAACTCGTTTAAACTTAAGAGGAGTGACGATGTAGATAAATACATCACAGGTCATTCAAAGGGGAAACTGGGATCATGTAAGTATTAAATGATCGAGACTGACGAGCTCCACATGTAATCATCAGTGTATTATGTTTTTTTGTATCTTATATCATATTAATCAATCACTAAACTATCTCAACCCCGACTGCAGGAACAATTCCCCAATTACCGAACAAATCTTGCTCTGTGATCTCGCCGAGGAACCAGAGAGAAACAACGAAGCATAATCGATAGAGTGATTAAGGATGCCAGGCTCCCAAAATTCGGCACCCCCGAAAACTTCATCGACCTGAGCGACTTGGTCAAGTGTCATGTTGAACAAGACTCGCTATGGATCGAAGAGTTTTCAAAGATAATCGATGTGAGGCCATGGCAAGTGCAATGATTCGCAGAACATCCGATTAGAGCCCGAACCATGTTACAGTAGTTGAACTCTAGTCTAGTAAAGTACTGGGTGTATGCGGTAGACATCAGGGGAATATATGCGGCCCCGATGGAACAACACAGATTTCCATGGGCCCAAACTTGTGAAGAACTGTTTATCAGCTGGACTAAATACGAGAGAAGTCACCCTTTCCAAGAAGTATCTCGGGTCGACTATTAGAAGATAACGCCACGTGGCGATTTTTTTTGTTTCGTTTAAATTGCACTTAGCCATTAACTTCAGTTTAACTTTATATTATAAATAAGGACATCGAACAATTAGTTAGGGGTCGATGGTTGTTGTAAGACTCTTTCTTTTTGGTTAAGAATTATTTTGAGACTGCTATGAATTGAGAAATCCTTCTGGACCAGAGACAAGCTATTTTCATCATATGCATGTGATTGGACTTGGAGAATAACTAATTCCTATCCTCTTTCATGAATGATGCAGTAATGATTAAGAGAAATTAATTCTGTTGTCAAGTTATCTGGTGCAATGCTTTGATGTTCTTTTCTTTAATGATGAAGATAAATCGTTGTGTTATTATGTGATGGATGGTTATGGTAGATGAATTATTTTGCTTGTCGTGATCTTATTGCATATGTGCTTTATTTTTGATAGTTAGTTTCTCAGACAATAATTGGATGCTCACATGGTTAACGTATTAGTACTAGGCCTGTGGTATAGAGTAATTGTCTGCATGTTGAGCAGTGGGTTATCCCAAGCTTAGCCTCTTCCCAGTAGTTAAAACTTAATCCTGTTGTTTGTCAAGTTGGTTTATACTGGCTTGCATCTCTCATATCATCCCCACCCAAGAGAAAATACAGAAGAAAACAATCCTAACTTAAGGAAGAGCCTTCACAAGAAAACACAAAGCCCATCGATAAATTGGCCAGATCGCAAGATCTGGAGAACCATTTCATTTTTAAATGTTGCAGAGTCTAATTGGGCCTCGGTGGAGGGTTTGGTTCCTACTGTTGAATCAAGGGATTTAAGATCCATCAACATAAGGTTCATAGATGAGTGGACGAAGCTTCCGATGGGGCCATGTAAGGCATTTTTTCTACACATGCAACCAAACTTTATCTCCCACCTGAAACTTGTGTGGCACTCAATGTTGATCATGGTGTTGCTTTTACTTGGTATTGGAATTATGAAAAATATCTTGAACCTGTTGGTGGATGTGTTGGATTCGTTCAATGATTCAGTTGGATTTTTTGGCTTTGGTTTGAGCATGGATGATTCTTCCTGTGTGGACGCAAGGGGTGCCAACCCCAATTGAAAGGGTCTATGGTCAGTTGAGCTATGTATGGATCTATTGTAACTCTTTTGAACATAGGGAAGAATATGATCCCATGTGCGTAGATTCTTGTAATTGTACATGCGAAATATATGCATGATCATCTTGTTGATGACCTCAGTTTTGTTGGATTACTGAGAGGGGGGTGAATTAGTAATGAAAAATTTATACACTTTTAACCACAATTTATATTCCTTTAACTTATTCAACAATGTTCACTAGTTCATCATTAATATGTTATTACATCATATAACATTATCATCCATCAATGCATAATAAACAATAATAGASACATCCACACRATGCATAGTACACCAGTATTTTACATGGAAACCCAATGTGGTATAMAACCACATAAYGATTTTCTTATRTGTCTTTAAGAAATACATTCAAGGAAGCACCAACTACCAATTCTATGGCTCCAACCATAAGGAGRCTCCAAAYCCCYGTGTTCTCCARCTCCAAYMGGAAGGTGGCTACAACCACCCAATCCTTTGGCTCCAACTAGAAGGAGGATCCAACCCYYTYTGTTCTCCAGATCCAAMYGGAAGGTGGATACAACCACCCAATTCTCTRGATCCAACCAAAAGGAGGCTCCAACCCCCTAATTCTCAGTCTCCAAACTTAAGGAAGCTCCAACTCCCTCATTCTATGGATCCAACCAGAAGGTGGCCCCAACGACCTATCCTTGCCTCATCCAACCACCCTGAAATATAAATTCCAATTATATACAACCTATTGCTATCAATGAATCAACCACTTTCATTGTCCAGTTGTCACTATCAACCTGTACCAACAAACTGTAACAACCTGTACCAACAACTTGTGCCAATAACCTGTCACAATAATATCAACAACCAATCATGTACATCAATAACTGGCACAACATGTACCGTCACAAGTGCATCAACCATTCATATCAGAACACCCCATAACCATCACCAAGATCAAGATGTGCTTATAATAATATACCAATATCTTTATGCCACATCAACCATAAACTATGTGCCAACAATACTACTAAAAAGTGCCTCTAAAAATGCACCAAGCATGTACCAATCATGTATCAACAACACATCAACTATGACTCATCAAGATGTACCAACACCATCAACTATACACCATTGTGCCAACTCATCAACTACATGCCTCAACCATGTACCCAACATGTACCTCAACCATATAGCAAATACACACACCAAGATATCAAACAAAATGTCTCTAGAAATACATCGCATTATCCATAAACAAAATGCCATAAACCCTTACATCAAACCATGTGCCAAAACCTCACTGTTGTGTAGCATCAAGAATGTACCATTTCATGACCAAATTTAACCACAAAAGATGCATATAAACATACATGTAACTTTGTATTAGGCCTGTCATATGTGATTGCATACCTACAGACCTTCCTCAACTTCAACAAGAAGAGAATAGCATTTTCATCAAACTTTACCTAAGTCTCACATGACTAGTTTTTGGATTAGTCAACAACCCTAACTTGCAAAAACATAACACTGTACCTGAAATGAATAAAGGTCTTAAAATGATACAGAATAATATTCCGTGTCTTCGCTACAATTCCTCCAGGTTTCACTACTTGGAACCTCCCAGAAAAGGACTTATAGCAAAAATGTCACACCTTACTGAATTCTGGATTATTCTAGAGAGAAAACTTGTACAACATGCCACGTGATCAATATATAAAATCTTATTCTGACACTTTTACAAAACAAACTAAGACTTGTACACTTTCCATTACAATTATTCTCACATAATTTGTGTTTTCTATGAATAATTTATTACCATTTTACCCAGAACACCTGTTTAAAACTAGTTTCAGGACTAGCCAAAAACCCTATCTTCCACAACGTGTATCTCCCCAAATACAATACCTAGAAGAATTTTTTTTTACCATAGGTACCTTGATATGTTTTCTCATTATTCTCCAAGTTTCACTATCTGAATCATTCTAGCAAAAACGTTATTGCTAAAATGATGAGATGACTTGTAAATAACATACCTTAGAACACATCATTAAAAGACTTCATCCTCCCTTGGATTTTCAGCCTTCTTTACTTCACCTTCCCTCTAAAATTAGCGTAAAATATCCTTGGTTACCTCATTCACTTATATATATTCAATATTCTCAATAGGTGCTAATAGGAGTCCCTTTATCTCTTATTTATACTTTTCCAAGTGCCTTCCTCTAGAAGTTTCCTTGTAACTGTTTTACACTTTCTTCTTAATTTAGGGCTAACCCACATTCTTGTTGCAACTAACTTTTTCTTAATTAGTCAAATCATAAATAATTTGTTGGAAATAATTTACCTATAATTAATTAATTTCTTATTCAACCACTTTGACTATTCAACCTTCTTGTTACAACTACTTTACCCATAATTAATTAATATCTTGTTCAACCACTTTGATCATTCAACCTTCTTGCTACAACTACTTTACCCATAAATAATTTCTTCTTATAACCATTTTATTATTCAATTGATTTCTCTTTCAACCAATTTGACTAGGGAATCTTCTTTATGACTTTCTAGAAGGTTTTGAATTCTTGTTGACCTTTTAGAGGCTTCTAGATTACTCCAAAGGGTTCTCCATCTTCTCAAGGCCATATATCTCTAACCGCGAGGAACCACGTGGCATTCCAAATATCACTAGAAAGGGAATGACATGTACTATATATCCATGATAGTATCACCTACATATTCACTAATATTCATGTCTTTATTCCTCAAACAAACTCAGTTCCCTTAACCATACCTTTGTGCTACCAAAATTTGCTATCGAAATTCTCCAAGGGTTGACATCAATCACTACGACTCGACATAAATCAACAATATCACTCTTCAAGGGTTGAAATCAATGAACAAAAACTAGTCAGACCATTTTTCCATCAATCTAAACCAACTGTCCAACAATCCCCCCCTTTGGCATTGATGGCAACATTGTCATCTTTCCCCATCAATGTTTCTATTTCTCCCCATTTGACATCAATGGAAAGGGGTATCTATATTTGGGGATGCTCATCCTGAATGAACTCTCCTTGAGGTTTCTCCCTCTATCTGCATTGTCCTTTGGGCTGCTCTCCCTAACTGAACTCTCCTTGAGGCTGCTCCCTCTGTCTGTACTGTCCTTTGGGATGCTCCCCTTGTCTTCATTCCTATGATCTTTATTTGTGTTTCTATGCCTATTATTACACTTTCTCCCCCTTTGAAAAAGGTTAACACTCTAATGAAATACTTATGGCATGAATACTCATACTCCCTCTGTGATCAACTTTATCATCTCTCCCCTTGGAAACATGCCTCTGATCTGATCTCTCTATCTAAAAATTTCTTTGGATGATATTTCTACCTATCTTCCTGCTTTTGTTTCTCTCCCTTTGAATTCTCTTCAATATGCAGTGTAGATCAATTGTAGGGATTCATGTACCTGCTTCCATTTGGAGTTATTTTCCATTGGTGCTTCCTTGTGTAATCAAATGACATATATAAAAATAATTCAAGATTAAGCATCCAAATTTAAGCATTAAAAAATCATCCAACATTCTTTGAACCAATTTGTGAATCAATCTCTGAACCACTCTATGAATTCATGCTCTCATATAGTGACATGTATCTATCCAAAACTACTAATCCATCTCTGTCCATACTTTCCAAGACTCTGCTGCTCAACTATCCACAATGCTGACCCATCTATCATTGTACTATCATGACGTCTTCACTATTGCAACTGATCATCAAATGTTAACTATGTCCACTAGTCTTCTTTATCTGTAGACCAAAGTATGCATATCTGGAACAACCTGTGTTGAATGCATCTATGTTTGAATACAATCATAAACTTCTTCTAACTGATTTCTCTGAGTCTATTTACTCGAAATCTGCAAGCTGCTCGAAGGATGGTTCTCTGTCCTATCTCAGCTACTACATAGAATCTCCATGTCTAATATTCATATTACCTGGGAGTCTCCAAGTTGGATGGCTCAGAAAAACATATTCTCCGATGCAGAGTCACCTTCCTCTTCATATGGGGATTCATGAAATCTCTGAAGTCCGAATTCTTCATTTATGTCTGTGGATTCATCATGCACTACGATTACTGAAATTACAATCTCTTAAAATTGTTCTTTATTCACATTTTCTTCTTTTCTTTATTGTACTATTGCAAACCCTACGATCTCTGGGACCTGGTCTTTATTCACTTGTTCTTTTTTTCTTTTCCATACTTTCTTATATATGATATCAAAGTTATCTTTCATATAGTATCGATCATGCTTCTATAATCACTATCTATATGATCATAGTTGTGGCATTTGTAGCATTCAATATTATGTCGGGCCACATAAGCACTTCTTGCCTGAATATTCCTTCCATGTGCTATGTAGTCTGCAACTCTATGTCCAAAGTTAGTACAATAAAAAAAATAACCATAAAAGAAACTTTGATACCTAGATGTTGATGATCTTCTTTGTTGTGTAGTCCTTCTGAATCCCTGCCTTGGCTTTTCATGATCTTGTCTTCTATGGATCTCTTCACTTTGGTTGAATCTTTTTGGTTTTCTGAATGTGGAGGGTATTCTTTTATAGTATTCTATTTTAGTCCTTTGTACTTATGGAATATTCTTCTTTAGGGGCTTACACTCTTCCTTCTTCATAGAACCTTTAATAGCTTCTGCATAACTCTTAGGTTTATCTTCATTCTTATTTTCTAGTGATTTGTGACATTTCTCTTCAACTTTCTTTACTGATGATGTGGATGCTTCTTCAATGTTTTTCTTAAGCTTTGCAACTTTTACTCTTAACATAACAACTTATTCTTCAATATTCTCTACCTCTTCTTATTTCTTCATCATATGGTTCCTCATGACTTCTTCTATTCACTTTGCTTCTTCAAGTTGTATCTTCAATGTGATTATTTCATATTCAAGTTCTCTTTCTCTTTAATTGAATTCTACTTTATGATGCTTTTCCTTTTCAATCTTAGGATTGTCTTCTATTTCATTGGGATTTTCTTCCTTGTCACTTTCAATCTTCAAATTAGGGAATTCAATTTCAAGATGTCTGTTCTTTTCACAATTAAAGAAAAAGAAATCACACCTGTTGATTTCCCACTCTTCTTCTTCTTAATATGTTTCAAATAATGAACATCTTTCTTTCTGTTATATACATGTGTCTTCTTTAGAAATATCTGACTTTGTGATGGGAGAAAAATAGATATCATGTAACTTGTCCCAAAGTTCTTTAGCTGATGAACAATTTCCATCCTTGTTTTTTACTGAATCATATAGTCCTTCCATGATGAAGTCCATTGCTATTTTGTTGTTCCTTATCAATTCCTTCTTGGATGCATTCATTGATTTCTTTGAACTATCATATCATGTAACAATTGATTTCCAAATATCATATGCTTGTCTTTTAAAACTACTTTTGTCCTTGAGCTCCATATCTCATACTCTAGGTCACTCTAACCATCAAAGGTTGGTACTCTATTCTCAGTATATTGCATGATATCCTTCCAGTGGTTAAACTATTTACTAAAGGAAATGACTTTGATACCAATTGTTGGATTACTGAGAGGAGGGGTGAATCAGTAATGAGAAATTTATACACTTTTAAACATAATTTATATTCCTTTAACTTATTCAACAATGTTCATTAGTTCATAATTAATACATTATTGAATCAAATAACATTAACATACATCAATGCATAATAAAGAATAATAGACACATCCACACAATGCACAATACACCAATATTTTATGTGAAAACCCAATGCGGGAGAAAACCACAAAATTATTTTATTATATGTCTTTAAGAATTACATTCAAGGAAGCACCAACTTCCAATTCTATGGCTCCAACCAGAAGGAGACTCCAACCCCCTATGTTCTCCGACCCCAACTAGAAGGTGGCTACAACCACCCAATTCTCTGGATCCAACTAGAAGGAGGCTCCAACCCCCTTATTCTCAGACTCCAACTTGAAAGAAGCTCCAAATCCATAGTTCTCCATCTCCAACCGGAAGGTGGCTCCAACCACCTATACTTTCCTCGTCCAACCACCCTAAAATATAAATGAAAAACATAGACAACCTATCACTGTCACTGAATAAGCCGTTGTCACTATCAACCTGTATCGACAACCTATAAAAACCTGTACCAAACAACCTGTACCAATAACCCGTGTTAATAACCTGTCACAATAATCTCATCAACCAATCATGTACATCAATAACTAGAACAACATGTACCATCACAAGTTCATCAACCATGCACATCACAACACCTCATAACCATCACCAAGATCAAGATGTGCTTATAACAATATACCAATATATTCATTCCACATCAACCATAAACTATGTTCCAACAATACTACTAGCAAGTGACTCTAACAATGCACCAATCATATACCAATCATGTATCAACAACACATCAACTATGACTCATCAAGATGTAGCAACATCATCAACTATACACCTCATGTATGTGCCAACTCATCAACTGCATGCCTCAACCATGTACCCAACATGTACCTCAACCATATAAAAAATCCATACACCAAGATATCCAACAAAATGCCTCTATCAATACATCACCCTATCCATAAACAAAATGCCATAAACCCTTACATCAAACCATGTGTCAAAAACTCACTGTTGTGTAGCCTCAAGCATGTACCATGTCATGACAAAATGTAACCATAAAAACATGCATATAAACATACCTATAACTCTGTAATATACCTAGTGTATGTGATCACAGACCTGCAAACCTTCCTCAACTTCAACAACAAGAGAATACAATTTTCATCAAACTTTACCTAAGTCTCACATGACTTGTTTTTGGATTAGTCAACAACCCTAACTTGCAATAAGCATAAATATGTACCTAAAATGAATAAAGGTATGAAAATGATACACAATAGTCGTCACTTTCGTCTCTTCAATTCCTCTAGGTTTCACTACTTGGAACCTCCCAGGAAAGGAGTTATAGAAAAAATGGCATACCTTACTAAATTATGGATTATTCTAGAGAGAGAACCTGTACAACATGCCACATTCTCAATATTTGATATATTATTATGAAACTTTCACAAAAAAAACAAAGACCTGTACAAATTCCATTACAATTGGTCTCACATCATTTGTATTTTCTATGAATAATTTATGACCATTTTACCCAAAACACCTATTTAAAACTAGTTTCAGGACTAGCCAAAAGCCCTATCTTCCACAACATGTATCTCCAAAAATACAATGACCCAGAAGCTGAAATTTCTATAAAATATACCTTGATAAGTTGTCTCACTATCCTCCAAGTTTCACTATGTGAAGAATTCTATAAAAAACATTATTGCTAAAATGGTGAGATGACCTATAAATAACATACCTTAGAACACATCATTAAAAGACTTCATCCTCCCTTGGATTTTCATCCTTCTTTACTTCAACTTCCCTATAAAATTCACCTCAGATATCCTTGGTTACCTCAGTCATTTATATATATTCAATATTATCAATAGGTGCTAATAGGATTCCCTTTATCACTTATTTATACTTTGCCAAGTGCCTTCCTCTAGAAGTTTCCTTGTAGTTGTTTTATCCCTTCTCCTTAATTTAGGGATAGCCCACTTTCTTGTTGCAACTAACTTGTCCTTAATTAGTCAAATCATAACTAATTTTTTGAAACTACTTTACCCATAATTAATTAATTTCTTGTTCAACCACTTTGACTATTCAACCTTCTTGTTACAACTACTTTACCCATAATTAATTAATATCTTGTTCAACCACTTTGACCATTCAACCTTCTTGTTACAACTACTTTACCCATAAGTAATTTCTTGTTATAACTATTTTATTATTTAATTTATTTATATTTCAACCACTTTGACTAGGGAATATTCTTTATGACTTTCGAGAAGGTTTTGACTTCTTGTTGATCTTCTAGGGGCTTCTATATTACTCCAAAGGGTTCTCCAACTTCTCAAGGCCATATCTCTCTAACCATGAGGAACCATGTGGCGTTACACATATCACCAAAAATGGAATGATAGGTACTATCCATCCGTGATAGTATCACCTACATATTCACTGATATTCATTCATTTATTCTTTAAACAAACTCGAGTACCTTACCCATACGTTTGTGCTATCTGAACTCACTACCAAAATTCTCCAAGGGTTGACATCAATCAATAAGGATTGAAATCAATCAACAATATCACTCTTCAAGAGTTGACATCAATGGAAACCAAATATCCAAACCATTTGTCCATTAATCTAAACCAACTATCCAACATGTTTGGCCATCCATTTTGGGGTGGAAGGCCATGGATTTGGTGAGCTTGGTGTCTAGTCGTGACCAGAGGCTCGACCAAAATGTTTTGAGGAACCGATTGTCCCGATATGAGACGATGGTTTCTGATATCCAAAAATGTACCCACACTCATTCAAAGAAGAGCTTGGAAGTGGCCTCCACTGTGATTCTCTTCTTGCAGGTGGCCACAATCGCCATCTTAAAAAATCGATCAATCACTACAAAGACATAGTCATTTCTCTGCTTGGTTGAAGGGAGGCCTGACATGTAGTCCATCGAGATGGATTCCTAGGGATTGCTGGGAGTAGGCATAGGGGTGTACATTCCTTGTTTCTTAATGGATGGTTTGGCAATGACACATGCCATGTAGGACATGATATACTTGTTGATATCCTATAAAAGTTTCGACCAATAGAAATGTTGTTGCAACACTGTCACTATATTTTCTATTCAAAAGTGTCCTACCACTCGACTATAGTGAACTTCCAAAATCAGATTTACTCGCTCGCTTGATGGGATGTAGAGATGGCCCAGATGGAACAACAACTTGTCCCGAAGATGGAAATCAATGAAAACTATGTTTGTTCCTAGGATATGGCAGGTAGTGGAAAAGTCAAGATCTCTCTCATAGAATCGGGGCCATTCAGAGGCCTCATGTATGCAAGAGTGTAGCACCATGGTTATTGATGCAACTTTAGGTCGACTAAGGCAATAAATGATGTGGTTGGTGCTCCATGTCTTATACTTTATGTTGAGATGGAACTGTTGCAAGTATGAGGACCACTTATGATGGGGGTCATTCGATAATTTTCCTTGTGTCTGCATGAACTATAGAGGATTATGATCAGTTTGGATGATTGTTTCCTTCCCGAGAATGTAATTTCTCCACTGGCGGAAAGATTGTACAATAGAGTACATTTCTTTTTTGTAAGTGGGGTACTTGTAGACGGTGTCTGATAGTGTCTCACTATGATAGGCCACAGGATGTCCATCCTAAGTGATAATTTCACCCACAATATAGTCTGAAGCATCTGTCTCAATCTCAAAAGGTTGTTGTAGGTCGGGTACGTAGAGCACCGGGGTTGAGCACAAGCACTGCTTCAAATCATCGAATGCTTTCTGTTGCGGCTGTCCCCACACAAAATTTACCTTTCCACCACCCTTGGTCACTTGGCTAAGGGAGCATGCAATGTGGGAGAATCCCAACACAAACATGCGATATAAATTGGAAAAGCCTAAGAATATTTGAAGCTCAGTGTGTGTGGTCGGGTCTGGTTAGTCACAAATAACCTAGATCTTGGTTGGGTCTACATGCACCCCATGTTCATCAATAATGTAGCTTAGGTACTGGACCTTATTCATGCCGAAGGAGTAGTTTTCCAAATTTTCATATAGCTTTTGTTGTCACAGAGTGTGAAAAACATGTTAAATATGTTGCAAGTGTTCCACCCAACTCTTGTTGAAGATGAGGATGTCATCCAAATACACCACCACAAAAGAATTGGTAAAATGCCACAAGATATATTCAACAATCCTCATGATTTTTTTTGGGGAATTTGTCAAGCAAAAGGGCATGACTAACCATTCAAAAGTACCTTCTTTGAACTTGAAGTAAATATTCCATACATCAGTCTTCTCTATTGGGACCTGGTGGTAGCCAGACTTTAGATCAATCTGACTGAATTATTTCCCCCCCTTGAGCTAGTCAAGGAGATCATCAATTCGGGGAATTGGGTACAACTTCTTGAATGTGATTTTATTTAGGGCCCAATAATCAATGAAGAGTTGCTAGGTCTCGTATTTATTATGCACAAGCACAACTGGGCTTCCACAAGGTGATGATATTGGTTGGATGTGCCCCTTTTCGAGCAAATCTTGGATCTGACACTTGATTTCCTCATTTTTTGACAGAGAGCAGGAATAGATTAGACCATTAGGTAGTGATGCACTAGGGGTTAGATTGATTGAGTGCTTGACCTGACAGTGAATATGTACTTTGGGTGAGCATAATATGCCTTTTTATTCTTCCACGACCTTTTCCACTTGCTTCTGTTGTGTGGAGAGACTTGTTGTGGAGGCCATGGATGTGGTTACAACATTCCACTCACTTTGAGAATGAATCACAAAGAAGACAA
>JZKD02S1107297.1:0-13030 GCA_000966675.3 Picea glauca
TATATATATATATATATATATATAATGTTGTAACCAAAACCATGAAAATTCAAAAATATATATTAACTAACCAAGCACATGCTATATATATAACATATTGCAAAGTGTCAAAGGGGGGAGAGAGTCGCAGGGTTGAATCCATGACCTCCTCCTACGTATGAAAAATGTTTTAACCAATGCACCAAGAGTTCCCTTTGATACAAGATTCCAACAATATTATATTAATGTTTTCCAATAGTTTCATATGGTGGTTAGGGCCCATGCCCTATTTAAGCTCGTTATTGAACCAAGGTAAGGGACAGAGCATGATAGAGTATGGATATGGATATGCATGCTATAACTAGCATATTTTTGCATCGAATTACATGCCATAGGGTATCTAGACTTTAAGTTTGCATTTTAATTCATGCCAAAGGGTTCCTTGAAGAAAGTATAGAGTATTTATACTCATTTTGCTCAGAATTTTGAGAGGAATTCCATGGTTCATTATGTTGCTAAGTTTGAGAAAAAAAATAAAAGGGTCATTGTAAGAACACATTCATTTGACCATTAATAAAGCGGTCTCTTGATTGGAAGTGGACACAAAGATGTAACCCAAGTTGGGTGAACTATGTTAACAAACTTGTGTTATGTGTTTTATTATTGTTGTTTCTATTTCTCTCAATTATCTTGCAAGTTATTTATGATTGAAGTGATTTTGGATAGTATGTGAATTCATATTATTTGCAAATAGTCAAAGCAATCATTTATATTTCGAATCAAGTTGGATGTTTATGTTTATTTGATAAATAATCTAACATCTAAGGATTTTCAGATCAAGTTGGTATTTGAGCTGGTTTTGACATGTATTTGCACATGAATGCTTACGAGGTGGAGGAAAGCTTGCAAGTTATAATCTAGAGATTCAAAGGAAATTTATTAAGAGAAATATGGCTTCTGAAGGAAAGAAAGGAGAAGATCCTCCCATGAGACCTAAGTAAGTTATGAATGCACTCTGCATGATGAGAGAGATAATATATTATTTGTATCGAAGAGTTCAAAAGAATGGTGACGGAGGATATTTGGTAAAAGGAGAAGGAGGAGGTGAAGGTGGTGGAGTTTTAGAATCCTCTTTTCCATCATATTCATTGTCATATACCAATGGTGCAAGTGAACATTATTCACATAATAAGAATCCCTCTAAGAAGTCTTCTTTCTCTCAGACTCATGATTTTCCTTTGTTGAAATTAAATGTAAAGTTTGACATTCCTATTTATGATGGATAGTTGAATGCAAAGAAGTTGGACAATTGGATAAAGGAGATTGAAGTATATTGCAAAGTACAAAATATCATGGATGACACTGCAAATATACAATTGGATACTCTTTGTATGGGTGGCATAGCCTTGATATGGTGGGAGAGTAAGACACAAGCTGATCCCATTCAATAGGGTAAAGTAATTTCTTCTTGGGATGAATTTACTACTTCAATAAGAAAGAAATTTCATCCATTGGCTTGTGTAGAAACTGCAATAAGAGATTGGAATCATCTAAGACAAGTAAAAGGGAAAAATGTTCAAGTATATCCACAATAATTTAAGAAGAAAGCATTATCTTTAGGAATTCCATTATATACTCGAAAAACTCTTCTAAAATATATTGGTGGCATGCATTCATATCTTCGACACACTATATTGATGTTTAACCCTACTTGTTCCAAGAGGATCTAAGGAATGCTCATAGAGGTCCAAGAGGATCTGGAATGGTCACAGAGATCCCAAAGGATCTAGAAAATGTCAAAAAGTTTCAGCCCCAAATTCTCTCGAAAATGGAATCATAGTGTAGAGATCATCGTCATCTTTCCAGCAGTGTAAACGACAAGACAAACAGAGTTCGCATGCAAAAGTTATCAGTGGTCAAATTTCTAATCAAACTTGGTCAAAGGTCAGAGTCAACATAGGAAAAAGGGTGACACATGTCACCACTTCAAGGGTGACATGTGGAACATGATTGTATAGGTGACATGGTATATCCAGTTGGTAGGTAACTGGTTAGACCGTACATTCAAGTGGATGAATCACATGTTGACACGTGGCAAGGGATATCCAATGAGAGGCTTCCATGTGGCAACCTCCCATTGGCCTATATTGGTATGGCTTATTAAAATTATGGATTTGATGGGGGTTGAACCCATGACCTTCATAACCTCCCAAAGCCTTAACAAACCCTCCATTATCATCATGCCACCATGGTGTTACTTAACCATACATATGGCTGGAATTATTTAAACTTGTATGAAGGTTCAATTGGCGGAAAAATGGGTCGAGGGCTTGCTCCCTCAACCCATAATCGCTTGGTTTGTATGTTATATAAAATTACCAATACCATAGCTCGTGGGGGATAACGAATATGTGACGAGTTTTAAAACAATAAACCATATATATAGTATATGGTTATACTATAACCATATAAAAAACCAACAAATATGCTAAGAGAGGATAACAGGGAATAGAACCCTCGAACTATGATAAACGTAGCCACAGATTTAACCAATCTTCCATGAGAGCCACATTTAACAAGATTCCATCCAAAATAGTATTAAGTTGCCCAAAAACTCGTGTGGAGGTTTGGGCGACCAAACCTTTATATTGGGCATGCATATCAATGTTGACACACATTCCAATGTAGGCATATATCCCAATGCAAGCACAAATCCCAAGGTACACAGATATTCATGCAAGGCATGAATCTCGGGGACATATGAATTTTCTTGAAGTACGTGCTAAGAAGAGGCCAAGTATAGTTGTCTCATAAAGCATGCCATCAGGTATATTGTCCAAACATAGGCAACTTTATACTCATTTTTCATGATTTTTCACAAGGATTGTGAATTTGAGGTCTATTTTGTGATTAAAGTTCATTTGTAAAAGTATTAGCTCAAACTTTTGTTAATGATATTTTAGTGCATTGTTTTGTGTGTCGAAGAGGGTGAAATTGAGCTAGTTTGGAATTTGGTCAACTTTACAGTCAAAATTTCTCATAATTTTGCAAGGATTTCAATAACGAACTTATTTTCTTGTTTTGAGTAATGGAATTAAAGGGAGTCCATTAAATTGGATTTTGTGAGCCCATATTGTAATGTAATTTGGTATTTTTAGATGATGGATAACAATCATTTTTTCTTAAGGGACTTTAAATAAAAGTGATATGTCATCTACATATGTAATTTGAGTTCTTTTATTTTGTGTTGTGTCATCTCACTAATATGCAAATTAATCATTAGTTTATGAGTTTTTGGATAACAATAACATTATCAAAATTCTATAAATTACCTCATTACAATCAATAAGTTAATTCTAAATCAAGTTAGATGCTACATGTATATATATATATTGTAAAGAAATAAGTGGTTTCTAAGGATTTTTGGATCAAGTGGTGTCAGAGCTAGTTTTGACGTTGATTTGAAAGTTGTTGATGTGATGAGATCCAAGAGTTCAGTGGGTGAAGATTTTGAAGACTCTTATCAAGAAGAAAAAGATGAGTAAAGTTCTCATGAAGTTGAGGCTACAAAAAATATTAATCGGTGGATCCATAAGGAGAATTATGAGTTAAAGATGAAGTTGCAAGTTCTTGAGGAAGAGAAGAAGAAGTTGCAAGACCGACTATTATGTCATGAGGAATTCCACAAAGGTATTTTTCATGAGTTAGAAATAAAGTTACAAATAAGGAATCAAGTATTGTCACCATTAGTACCAATCCATGAATATTGGTAGGATGAGAATGTAAAGTATATGATGCAAAAGGGACTACCTCTTTCAAAAGGCATGATTGAGAAAGATGTTTCTTTGTATTCTTTGGTATCTCATCAGGATGGAGAATGCTTGAGGATATATGGAGAAAAGAAAACTTTAGATGAAGAAGCCTTCATAAATAATTAGTTCTACCTTCCAACCTAGAGAAAGGTAACATGTGCAAGATATCTCCAAAGAAAGATGTGCATGCTAAAGGAGAAAGAATGAAGACTTTTCCCACTAGTAAATGGTCTAGATATCTGTATGCTTCTAGTGGAATTAGTAACCATGATGTGGAGATGTGTCGAAGAATACAATTTTTATAGCACAAAATGCCACACCTATGCATTTGTGCCATGGCCTAGCCCTTTACCAATGCTTTCTAGACTTTTCTTCTAAAAAACTCTCAAAAATCATTTAAAACACATGCCCTAAGTGTTGGGTATGTGTTATATTCATTGCACGAGTAGTAGTGTCTGCATTGCACCGAGATCACAGGGGGGTTTGAGTGGGGTGCATGGGGGAGAAAGATCCCTGTGTGGGGGTTTGGGGGCAACACCCCCGAGAAACATTTTTTTCCTTGGGAAACATCTCACATTTTTTCCTCATTTCTCTTGTTGCCTCGATTTTCATGTCCATTGTTGGGCGATTTTTTGGCACATGGTTTTTTTTCGATGGTTTTCTATTTTTGGTTAAGGAATTAGGGTTGTTGACTAATCCAGGTCATTGGGTTAGGTTTTTGGATGTCATTGGCTCCTATATGTATATTGTATTGTAAACAATGTATCACTAAGAATGAATATATAATATGTTGGTTTTCTCGGTTTGGGTATCCAGACGAAATTTTTTTGCGTGATGTTTGTATTTTCCATTGTATCTTTTTTGTTCTTTTACTAAAAATATATTTGAAGTAAATATTGTAGAAGGTTAAAATCTACACTAAGAGCATATACATGGGTTTTCCTAGTGCAACACATGGACATCCGAAACTTTCTACACTACAACTCATGGATTCCCTCAAAATTGTTTCAGTAGAAGATCATGAGATCTTCAACGAATTGGAGCAGGGATCGACATTATATGGGAGAACAAGGTGCACTTTATTTTCTCCTCTATATTGCTACTTCCTCCTAGTTTAAGTAGTTATTTTCTTTATCTTTTTTTTTCTTGTCATTGAGGGGAGATCGTTGTCTCTTCCATTTAGTCTTTCTCTGTTGTGATCCAGACCCAAGATCACAGGGGAAAAATCCCTTAGTCAGAATTGGTGACTCCACTAGGGAATCTACTAGTTGGGTCAATTTTGTTGAGGTGTCTTGGTTTCTTTCTTTTTATTTTTCTGTATTTTTCTGAGTTTTTTCATAGAGTTTTTAGCCTCTTAGGAATCGTTTTCAAGTCTTGAAGCTCTCTTTCCCGGAGTGGCTTTTTATTTTCTAGATCTTTCCTAGCCATCTACATGTTTCTATTCTACAACTCGCATACATCTGAGAGTTTCTCTTCTATATCCCATGGATATCCACGAGTTTCACTGCACACAGTCACAGACCTGTGTTAAAGTGGATTTAAAAAAAAAAAAACTTTTTTTTTCTAGGTTTAGTGCTTGTTTTGGTTGGTTACCTGGGATATCCTGAGTCCCTTTAAGAATTTTCTTTGTTGAAATATGAAATTTTATCATACAAAAAAATAAAGAAACTTAGTCTTGGTTTCCCAACATTCTGCAATTTCTTTTAGAATCTTTTGTTAGTTTTTCTTTGATTGAAAGAAAATTAAAAAAAAAAAAAACTAGTTTTTCTACTAGTTAGGTATCTTTATTTATGTGCATTGTTTGCATTGTTATTTGAAAAAAAATATAGGTTAGCATAGGTTTATGTTTTCTTCTCATATGTAAATAATTTCAAAAGAAAAGTAAGAAAAAAATAATCCTTTTGTTGGCCTCTTTTTCATTTTGCATTAGAAAATAAAAAAATCTATTTCAAGGTTTGAAGTGTTGTTCATGCATTTTCTTTGCGAAATTCTTTTTCATTTGAACAATTAGTCTAAATTTTTATGTTCTAATGTTCTTATAAGTTTCATTTTGTACGAGTCTTAAGAAACATAAGTTGCACCTCCATACCCCTTGAGTAAAAAGAACCACGTCGAAAACAAACGCTAAACTTAAAATGTACTAGACTTTGTTTCTAGGGTTCACAAACAAGTTTAGGGTTAGGGCCTTGAATTAGTATTGGAGAGATAACTCTCCAAGGCCATTAAAAGAAAACATAGGAGTTTGATCTAGGGAGAGTATCAAATAGAATTTTCTTATGTATAGTTGAGAGCCTCCTCTAACATAGGAGATAAATAGGAGGTCATGTGAAGGAGACTCGAGGAGATTATCCCTGTGAATCTTGACTAAGCATTGTGGAGATATTGTATATTGGTGATTTCACTAGTGCTTTTACCTCTGTGATAGGTAGTGATTTCAAATATTGGAGCTTAGTTAACCTTCCTACATGTTTGATCTCGACCATCGATTATACCCCTCATACATTGACTACGAGTTTGTGACCTTAGTGGATTTTCCTATTGATCTGACAGGTGACTACGAGGGATTTCTGTGGTAACTGGGGTAGATTTTGTATCACACTTTTCAGTATTGTTAGAGGGTTCCTCGCGAAGTATGGGTACTTGCATCGATAAGTCTGGTTAGTGCAGGTCGAGATAATTACTGCTCACTCCCTTGTTCATTGGTCCACATGACTTAATCAACCTATTCCTTCTTCTGTAAGGTACCTTTCCACTTTTTCATTAATTTAGACTCAATACCTCATTGCTTTGGAATCATGTCCTTTTCATTTATTTGCTTGAAATGTTTCTCTTAAGTATTTTTATAGGAGTTGTTTTTTGTGTAGTTGGACTTAGGTTGTTTTAGTGTCACCACTTTGGGATCATTTATTCAGGGTGGTTGATCAATTGTTCTACTCATAGGGAAGGACCCCTGGTCTTTCTCTTGAAAGCATGGAGATGCCTCCCAGAAGACATGAGTTTGTATACCATTGGTTTGCTAGAATCAATGTGTGAGACTTTTATGGACATGAAAAATCTCGTAAGGTATGAACCTATGCATAAGAATGATATGGTAAAACTTCTTGAGGATACCAACCAAGGGACCCATGCCTAAGGGGATCCTTGTGATTTTCCTTTCTTTGGAAACATTGGTGCCCAATTGATGGCCACTTTGAACATTCTTGGGTTGAATGTAGGACTACTATTTTTGTTGTGGACCACTCCAAATGTCCTGAATGCTCTTGATGTTTCTTGGATGAGGACCTTATGTTAGCGACATCGAATAGATTTTGATCCTTCACCCTCTGCATCTGTGAAGTTTACTTCTCCTCCTCCTCCCCCTTCTGGTGAAATTTTCACTACTAGTAACTAGAAGTATAAAATGAGTAGAAAGAGGAAGAGTAAGACAAAGAAGACACCAACCTCTGCGATTCATGTTGGAGACATGTCACCAGCCTCTACAATTCATGATGGGGGAAACCAAACAACCGTTGTAAGTCATGCTAGGGGAATGAATCTAGTCACTACTAGTCATACTAGGAAAACATCACCAACCTCTACAATTCATGTTGGATATCAGCTACCAACCTTTGTGATTCATGTTAGAGATAGGTTAACAACCTCTATGAGTCATGTTGGAGTCTTGTCACCAGCCTCTACGAGTCATGCTAGGAGAAACATTCTAGCCACTACTATTCATACTGACATCAATTCACCAACCTATATGAGTCATGTTGGAGTATCATCACCAACTCTATTATTCATGTTGGATACATGCAACCAACCTCTACTAGTCATGCTAGGGGAAACCCACTGGCCATTGCAAGTCATGTTTAGGCACTAATATGGTTGAGAATCCTAGACATATAAGACGTAATCCCAAGTTCCCTTGTAATATTTGCAAAGGAGATAACCATACTCATTTTTCCCTGTTATTTTCATGATCATTGTCTAAAGGCCCTTCTAGTTCTGAGTCATCTTCGATTTCCAAACAATCTATTCAATCATTGGTTGATGAAGCAGTCGTGTCGATGCAATCTTCATCCTCCACTACTCTTGTTTTGGAGCATGATGTGTGCTTTGACCATGTTGTCTCACATCCTATTCAACCAGTGGTTGAGGAAGTGGTCATGCCAATGCAATATTCAGTCGATCCCACTCTTCTCTTGGATAGTAACAATTCTAAGGAACTAGTCTTGTCAATGCAATATTTGGTTCATACCACTCCTCTTTTTAGAACTGATGTTTATTTTGACCGTGTCCTTGGAACTTCCAGTTCAATATATTTTGAACAAGGGGGAATTCCACTCTCTTCAAGTATGCTCCCTCCAAGTCCTAGAATGGTTTTCTTTGATTGGAATAATATTTTAGAGCCTCTTCTTCCTTCTTCTGCACCCTTCCAGATAATGGTTGGAATTAATAAATTAGGATTTTTTTGAAGTATTGAAGATGAAGAATCCTCCACAAGTTTTTTTATCATTCCTAGTTTGGAAATCTTTGGGTTCTCCTAAGCTTGTGTCAGCTACTAGTGATTTTCTAGATTTTGATAAAAGACCTAGTGAATTCCTAGGGATTCTTCCTCGGTTTCCTATCACGTTAGGTGGGAAGATTGTCCTAGTCAATCTGTTAATGATGTTAGAACATTTAGACTTTAATTTACTTCTTGGGAATGATTATGTGTATGTGATGAATTTTTTGGTGTATACGCTCTTTAGCATGATGCATTTACCTCACAATGGAAGCATTGTCACTATTGATCAACTTTCATTTGATGATCATTGTCCTGGCTTGGATTTACCTCAGGTTTACCCTTTGTTCATTCCTAGTGTTATAGTAGACTCTTACCCTCCATGGGTGAATTATGTGGTGTCTTATCCTCAGTGTTCAATTTCTCCTTAAAAGGATCCTTTACAGCTATGTTCACATTCTCGAGACAAGGTCTCAACAATTTATCAAGTGTTTTATCCGATGGGGGCATGGGAGCCCTTGCTTCCCCCTATTGGTCTGAGTAATATGGTGTTTCCGCTTGAGTCTAATGTTTTTGTTTGTAATACCTCGAGCCCTGGTATTTGTGATTTGTAGGGCCATGGTTTCATATATTTTTAGTTTCCTTCAGATGAGGCCATCCTTGAAGTTATGATTATGGATCTTCGACCTCCTCCTAAACTGGAAGCTTTACTGGTTGGTTACCAAAAAAAACCTTGGCTTGAGCCTAGAAATGGGATCTACTTGGAGCACTACTATGCATAAGTTACAAAGGTTGTGTGGTCCTCTGTACATATTGTATTTTTAGGGTTTCTTGTTTTCAAGTTATGTATCTCTTAATACTTGTTTTTATCAGAGGTTTTTATATTTGACTTATTAACTTTTGGGTAATTGTTTTGGTCTTATATACAAAACTTTGGAGACAATTTATTTGGTACATTTTCTTCTATGTCGACCCACTCTAACAGGTAATGATCTTGAAGATGAAATATAGGTTAGATTTTCCCCTCCATGCATTTTTTCATTATTTGTTTACTGATTCATTTTTCCTTAGGATCGACCCCACTAATTTGTGACAAAAAACCTTTTTGTTGTTTAGAAGTTTTTTTATTCATGTGGTAGAGCTTACCTTCCATGGGCATCCTAGTTTAGAATCCCTTTGTATTCTAGTGCTCATGCTGCAAGTTTTCTTAGGCTTGGGAGTCCTATTTAGTCCCACCATGAGTTTGCATTTGAACTTCATTCTTCTTACTCAATCTTTTTCTAGATATTTCCCACGAGAATCGCTCCCTTGTATGTTTCACACAACAACATTATGGATTCCATAGTTAAGATATTTTCAGACTCCATAAAATGGAAAAGATTATTGATTGAACTTGTTCCTTTTAAACTCGTTAAATGGTCCTGAAGGAACATTTGTTCAACACAATTTTACCCCTTTTTTCGAAATGAATAAACTAACTACTCTATTCTATGGACTATAAGAGTTCTCCTTAGTTTTGGCTTATACTTTTTCAGGCTCGGGGGACTAAATTTACAAAAAGGGACAAGGGATTCCATAATTAATCTCTTTTCAAACTCCTTAAATATGAAAAGATGGTCGAGTGATATTGTCTCAGTCACACTCATAAAATGGATTTGAAGTGATGTCTTTTCAATATAAGTTTAATCCTTTTCCAGAACAAACTAACTATGTACGAAAAAACAATACTCTAGTCTAGTATTGGCAATAAGAGTTCTCCTTAGTGTTATTTTATTCTTTTTGGGGCCCTGGAGACTAAACTTATGAAAAAGACCAACATAGGAGGTTTAATTCATAAATTTGAGTTGTAACTGCATTGCATATTGATTGCTCACACTTTTAGGCCTAATGGAAGGTTCAACATGTTGTTGTTGAACCCATTTCTTATGCATTCTATCAGTTCCCAGCCTAGAAATTTATGTCTTTGCAAATCGACACCTTATCCCTTGAGGAAACGTTCTGTGGGTGTCCTTATCTTGCACATGTTTTCCTTGCATTTAGCATAGGTATGTTCCTTTTGCTTTGGAACTAGTTTGCTTGCTCATGACACTCATTTCCTCCACTGTACTATAAAACACTTTTATTCGTTTTCAAGCTTTAATAATATGAAACAGACCAATAAAAATAAATAAAAATAAAAAGAATGGGAAAAAATATATCTCTTTTATTGGCAATAGTCTTGTCTCCCTTGAACAAAGCACAATATTGAGTCAATATCTCATTGTTTTGGGTTTAGTATAGCTTTAGGAGACCTTTTTCTTGTTTTGAGTTTTTTCTCCCTTGATTGGTTATTCTTCTAGTTATATGGAGCATTTTTTGATGCCTCCTACATCACAAATGTATTCCATCTTATAGGCATGTTTCCTGAGTCACATAATGTGTCATGCTTATGTTCAAGGGAAAATTTCAACTTGTGTCAACCATTCTACAGGTATCCTTTGACCTTGCAAGTCAACCTTCCCAAGTCAATCTCATTATCATGAGTATCATTCTCTTCATTTAATCATTTCCAAATATTTGGCCTTCCTCCACCCCTCATGTTGGATTATGGAGGATACCTTGATTCCTTCCTTCCATTGGTTTCCCTCCCATCGACTTCGACACATATTTCTTTGGGAGAGGGATCTAGAGTTATGTTTGGTACCTTGAGGCTTGCAAACATCAATGGAAAGTTCACTCACTATTGATAGTGGGAATACCTCAATTTCCCCTGCTTGATAGTTTCTACCAGGTGTTCGATTCCATCTCATCCATTCACACTTATTATATAGTACCACTATACCTTGACTCCCATTATTATTATCGGTAGGTTGTCTCTCATTTTTTAATGGTATACCTCAATGACTGGTAATCAAACAATGTATTACTATGTTCGACTTCATAGTGTATACTTGTACCATGATAGATCATAGTGAAGACTTTAGATGAATTACAAGAACCACATCTTATGTTCTCCTTCTTGACTCATATGGTGCCACCTCTTGGACTGGTACTCATAGAGNGATTTTTTTTGGGATGGCCTTAAAACTGATGTTCAAAGGTTTGTGGCAGAATGTTTTTTTCCAACAAAATAAGGTGGAAACAATTAAGACCCTGGGTCTTTTACAACCATTAGCCATCCCAAGTCAACGCTGGGAGGAGGTTTCCATGGATTTCATCACAGGTTTACCGAAGTCTGAAGGAAAGAGTGTCATCATGGTGATTTTTGATAGACTAACCAAGTATGCACACTTTTGTGCACTCTCACATCCCTTCAAAGCTAGTACAGTTGCCACTGCATTCATGGAGACAGTTCAAAAGCTGCATGGCAGCCCAAAGATTATTGTAAGTGACATAGATCCCATCTTCACTGGACATTTTTCGACAAAATTATTTTTTTGTTTGGGTACTCAATTGGCTCATAGCTCATCCTATCATCCTCAATCTGATGGACAAACTAAGATAGTGAATAGATTTCTGGAAGGCTACCTTTGTCTCTTTGTCTCTGATAAACAAACACAAGGGTTCAAATGGTTACCCTTGGAAAAATGGTGGTATAACACTTCCCTTCATACTGCAACAAAAATGACACCATTTATCGCACTTTATGGATACCACCCTCCTTCCATCACTTCTTCTCTAAAAGAAAAATCTAAGGTTCAAGCAGTGGAAGATCACATCAAGAATCAACAACAATTTCTCCAAATCTTAAAGGNCCTTTCACACTACAACAAAAATGACACCATTTATGGCACTTTATGGATACCACCCTCCTTCCATCACTTCTTCTATAAAAGAAAAATCTAAGGTTCAAGCAGTGGAAGATCACATCAAGCATCAACAACAATTTCTCCAAATCTTAAAGGACAACCTGACCATGGCACATAATCACATGAAACAACAAGCATACCAACATCATAGTGAAAGAATTTTTGAAGTAGGGGATTGGGTGTTTTTAAGACTACAACCATAAAAACATATGTCCCTCAAGAAAGCCAAAAAGGATAATGAATTATCACCAAAGTACTATGGCCCTTATAAGGTGTTTCAAAAGATTGGTACTATGGCATACGAATTGGAGTTGCCTGCATCTTCACGAGTACACCAAGTTTTCCATGTTTCATTCTTAAAGAAGGCTATAGGTGACAAGATCCCAGTTCAAACTATATTTCCAGAACTTGACGAGGAAGGAAAAATCATATTGGATCCTGAATCTATCACTGAAACAAGAGTTCACCACCTGAGGAATAGATCCATTTCAGAGTATCTCATTAAATGGAGGAAACTACCGGCTGAAGATTCTACTTGGGAAGATGAGTCTTTTATATAGAAGCATCTAGAGTTACTCAAGCATTGCGAACAACACTTGTCTCAAGGGGAGGAGCATGTTAAGCCCTAATATTGGCTCATTACCCCTTAATTGGGGCATACTACATTAGTAGTGTTATTTTATTTATGTCGGATTTATTCCATTAGTTGTAATTATACCTCCTAGTCTCCTATATATACCAAGGATACATTTTCATTTGGAATCATCTTGGAATTGTACATTTATGTGGGCATACGGAGGTTTCCCCCTCAGAGAGTCTTATTATCTGAATTTCTCTGTTTTTCAAGGCATTGAGTACTTATTATGAGGTTTTTCTATGCTATATTGATATTTGGTTCTTAACAATATGAATTTTCTCCTTTGAAAATATCATCAAATGGTGAATCTTCATGAAAGTATTTTTTC
>JZKD02S1107331.1:0-13030 GCA_000966675.3 Picea glauca
CAACATCTCCTGGTAGACCTTTGCCTACCAAAACTTAGACAAAAACATCAGAGCATCTAGGATGGTGTTATCACCCTTCATCCATATACATAAAAATCCAAAAATGAAAACTAATCTAGAAAAGAAAAAAGTTTGACACTTTTTTTTTTCAAAATTTCTAAACTAAGCATGAAATCAATATGTAAGTAGAGCAAAATGAAATATAAAATGCATCTAAAGTAATATGAGCAATCAAGATGAAAATGCAAGGACAACAAGATGACCTACCTACTTACCTGGGGCATGGGCCCTGAAGAAGTCATGTGACTTGAACATAAGGTTGGAGAAAGATCCATCCACTTGTAATGGCATATTTCTCCCATCTAAGGATGCCAGATAATACTTTTCTTTATTGGACTTCTTCTTGATGATGTAAGGGCCAAGCCATGAATTGTCATTTCTTTGGTCATACATGAGTGCAAGAATTCCTTCACTGAAATCGATGCAAGGTATACTCTCAATTTATGGATATGAAGGAGGCTCTATGTTGACCATCCTTTTGATTCTTTCTTTATGTTTTTCACCTTCTTTCTTCAAAATCTGGATAGACCCTAGCTCTTTCCCATGGTATTTTGCAAGTTTCTCTTTGTATTAATCTATCCTTGGGAGGAGCATATCTATGGATTCTTCCTGCATGAAGGGTAGCTCAGATGGATCATACTCGATAAATTGTGGAGGCACATCACGATCACACTCACTGACATAATCAAGGCCATTAGGATCTATCACATGTTTATCATTCTTTTCCTAGTTGTGCAAGATCTCATAGGTGCCATCATCCATGGGGATGTATTCATGGGTAAGACTCATGCTAAGAAAACCCCCAAGGGCGGAAGACCAGCTCCTTGATAGAAGAATCCCCCGAGCATCTGGAACATCAATCACAACTATGTCCATGAGGAGGTTGATATGTGGAAAATCAATCAGAAAAAACATCAACGTCCTCACACACCCCAAATACCTTGACCCTTCTAGAATCAATACCAAATACATTACCATAGGGTCAGCTTGTCTTCAAACCAAATTTTTCCATCACCTTCAATGAAATGACATTTGTTGAGGCTCTAGATTCAAGCATATAGTTGTTTAGGCAGAGGCCATTTATTCCTAATGAAAGATAGAAGCGATGATTCTTATCCCTTTTCCAATCGAGGTACATAGTATTCAAAATGATAGGAGGATCTTCCTTCTCAGTCAGTACCTATAATATTTTCAATATTTCCCTTTTCAGAGAAGGGATCTTGCACATCTCTGTCACTGGGACCATCATATTCAGTTTTACAAATATGCTTGCAACGTCTATATTCAATTGAATCTCGTTTGTAGGAGTTATCTTAGGAAGCAACTCATGTACCGGAGGTGGAGGTGGTGGGGCCACCTTCTCTGTTGATGGAAGAGGAGTGTCAGGCTACGTTGGAGGGGCTGAAGCTTTATTTCTTCTAGTGTAGGTCAAATATTCCATCCTCCTTAATTCCTTCTTTTGATCACCTGTTAACTGATTCAAGGCCAAGAGTCTCTCCTCTCTTTCTCCTCATCTTCTGGCTTCATTGAATATGTTCTTATGTGACTTGTTCCTCTTGGAACATGCTGATCATATCCATGAAATTCATATCATCAGGAGAATATTCATCCCATCAGGGGTATTCATCTTCTCTGTAAGGTTCTTGGCATGGAAGGAACCAAGCTTCTATGTTAGCTGTCCCAACTGGTTTCAGAGTATCTGGGGATTTTCCCCCCTGTTGAGGCCTTGGTTTCCAACCTGTGGCATCTCTCTATTGTTTGGAAAGCGGAGGTATGGGAGTAGATTTTTTCCTCTCTACAGTAGTCAAATGACCCATAATATGATTCTGCACCTGGGTAAACTGAGTACTCATATGATCTATCTTCTAAGTCAAGAGGGAAATCAGATCAATAACATTATTGTTGGAAACTTTAGTCTTTTCTTCAGCCTTGACACGAGGGTACTGAAAAGGTTCCACCCTTAAATCAAGGAGATTCTCTTCAATGTTAATATTGTACTCTTTGTCCCGTGCCAACGATGTGGGCTTCTTTTCCTTCAGAATGAAGTGAAATTTCCATTCAAAAGCATTCATATAAAGGAGATGAATCGATGAGGCTGTAGGACAAACTTTTGTTGGATTCTGGTTGTACAACCTGTCAAATCTAATATTGAATTATTTCATTGTCTCATTCTCCTTTTTCTTTATCTGAACAAATTGAGCTCCAAGAGTCCCAATGTCTGTCTTTGTTGACCATATGCTCTTAAATAAGTTGGCAAAAGATTCATAGAACGTGAGATGATTTTCAGGAAGGCCTTTGAACCAATCAAGGGCTCCCTTAGTCAATGATGAAGTGAATAGCTTCATGGATACATCCTCATGTTTAACGCCTGCATTGTCCATGTCTCGGCCCATGACATAAATATGATCCTCAACAATCACTACATTATTTTCTAGGAACTTTGACAGCCACTTGTTAGACTCTTTTGGCATTATATTGGGGTATCCCTGGATAGTGGAAATGTTAAGGGGTTTGTAGAGGTCCTTTGCCCAAGGGTAAGCCATTGGAGCAAGGGGGAGAGTACCTTGGAAGAGGGTTTTTACAACTAGAGACTTGAGGGGAGGCCTTCTTTGGTAGACCTTAGAAGGCTTGAACCTCCTAGGGGGAAAAGGCTTGGAAGAGGAAAGGTTCTGAGAAGGTGGAGTCACCAGATGAGCTTCAAGAGGATATCATCAAGAAAGGTGGAAAGGGAATGTCCCTTGGGTGGATTCGCTAGGCAAGCTAGGGTAAAGGCTTTGGTATAGCTCACCAAAGTGTCATTAGGGTTCGGAAGAGGATTCAAAATCCTCCTCGGCAATAACACCAAAATGTTATCGCAAAAGTTGTAGGTTGGTAAATGCCTAACCCAAACACCAATTGGAGACAAATTAGAGAGCACCTACCCACTGTCACCTTAGGCAGGTGTTCCCGTCACTTTATAGGTGAGATAATCACCTAAATGGGGGAATCCTAGTGACCCTAGGGGGGATTGATATGGAAAATGATAAAGAATGGATGGATGTCCCTAAAGTTCAATACTAAATGGTAGAAGTAACTTGGAAAAGGGTCTTGGGAAAGGTTAAGGGTTTCCAAATGAGTTGAGTGACGTGACAAGAGTAAGGTACCTGCCCGAGACACAATGAAAACCAAGAATACTTGTAATATGTTAGTTGGACAAGAAAGTTAAGCTTGGTGTCCCTAATCACAAAAAAATCAAATGATATATATAAGCATATAGAAGATAATAAAGGCTGCAAAATAAGTGCTAAAAGTATAATTGAATAACCAAGAGTCAAGCTAGTGAAGGCTAGCTTAACTCAACAATGATAAAGCAATATTCTAGCACAAAAGCAAGGCTGAAACAAAAGCTTACTTCAATGATATTTATCGGCCTGATGGTTGTAGCAAACCAAGATTTATAGCATAAAAATCAGCCAATGAAAACCACTTCTAACTAGCTCAACAAGTGCACTAGGGTTAGTATTTTGTTAGGGCAAAGTTGTAGCCAATTCCCAGGGTTAGTTTAGGAGTTATTAGGGGTTAGAGAGTTAGTTTTCTAAAACCCTAATGGATGTAGGTTAGTTTTGTGACAACAAAAATATTTAATGGTTGAAATAGGATGCCTCAATGAGGCAAGAGAGCCCAGGGCTCAAGGAACAACTTCCAAAAGAGATAACTTCAAAACTTGAAACTTTCACGTTTACCAATGCAACATTTTATTTCTCCAATGCAATGATTAGTGCCTTTGATTATGGGTTAATGGGGTGAAAGAAAAGAGCTAAATCTACTACCTCCTTGGGCGTATAAACTCTCTTATTCCCCAAGGCAAGTAACCTAGCTAGGGTTTTAAGACTAAGGGGTGTATGCCCTTATACTTCCTTAGCAAAACCCTTGCAAACAATAATTTCTATGCTTGAAAATGTGATGAAGTTAAAGTAGGGGTGTATGCACTTATACTCCCTACCTAGCCTTAGAAAAATCTACCTTGAAACTTGAATTACAAATGATAACAATAAGTAAAAGGCTTACCAATCCAAATAGCAACAAGATGGACCATAACATGCCAAGATAATCACCACAATAACAAAAGAATGACTTCATAAGGCTAGCGCATAATAATCATCAACTCCACAACCAAAGAGAAACCATATCATAACACAAAATAACAAAAATCCTCAAGGGTAGAGAAAATTTATGTCCAATACTTCTCACAATGGGAGAGTTATGATTTAAAATGAGATCTTAAGATCTCTATTTATACAAAATGTCACTAACATAGTTTGTCCACATTAGAAAGGGTAAAATACATGACAAGGGTCCACAACCCTTATCTTACCCCTTGCAACCAAATAATATTAAACAATTCATCTTTAAATTCACTTTTACATAAAAGAAAACCCTAAAACAAGAGGATGTCACCCCTTTAGGGGACGTTTTGACATTAAGAGCAAGTTGTTGGTGTTGGAGGTGCATAGTTAGGCCACCAAAGGCCACATTTCTATCATCTAGGCCCCTCATGGTCAAGGCCTTCTTCTCCTAAAAACGTCCATGTGTCAATAAGCCATGTCTTCACCACAAAACCGTAGCCCCTCTAGGTGACGTCAAGCCTCCAAAGGTGACATTTTTCCTCTCCTGGGCAAAACGTTTGGTATGCAAGGGCTAGATCACGTCATCTATAATGTCTTCTAGGCATCTGAAGTTATGTCTCTCTCATTCGGCATGCATGCCCTTGGCATCCAACCTGTGGGCTTCAAGCCCCATGGAAGCCCAAGCTAGGCTTGTTCCTCCAAAATAGTCGACCAACTAGTTCCTGCAAAGATAGATAAGCACGCCCTCCAAGGATCTCAAGTCATAATATCATGGTGAGTAAATCAAATCAATAAATGAGCCACCTAAGCATGTGCATCAAAGATTACCCAGTCAAACAAGTAACTGCTCAAAGACATTATGTGACTTGCTAAGCTTGGATGTGGGAGGGTTGACGAGGTGTCATATTGGGTAGATATTTCCCTAGGTCAAGAAGTGTTTCCCAAGTGATCTCTCTCTAAGTCATGTGAATTAGATGAAGTGGTTAAGGATTGATACTCACTCGACATGGGGTTTATGAATACAAGGGGTTGTAGTGTCTCATTCATGGGTGCCTTTGTAGAGGGTGTGTGGCACCTTCGTTTGAAATGCATTTTTTCCAAGCCCATCATCTTGCCATTATTTGTTTCTTTCATGTTTTAAAAGGATGAGTTGAAGGCCACTATCCCAGCGTGGTGTCCATATAATGATAGTTTCACTCACAAATACCTTGCGGAAATGAGAAGGTTGGTCGTGATGAAACCCCCTTTCTCTCAGTTGTGCAACTGAGAGCCACTACCCTAGCTTGGTGGCCAGATGATGGTAATTTCATACCGCTAGATACCCATGATCATGATAGGCCGACTCATGATGATACCTCCTATCCTCTAACTAACCCCCTAAGCATTCTATCATTTACTCGTGTGGGTCCCCCTTTTCTTAGAGATAAGCATTTCATTGCTTTCTCGGGGGATCCCTGGGAAAATGATTTGGAAGGTTTATATATAGGCTTTTATCTTTTTTAGCTGACAACAATCCCTTTGGGCCTTCAGCCCCTTCTTCCCATAGAATGAGGGACAACCCCTTCTTGGGTCAAGACACCCTAAAATCCCAAGAGACAAGGAAATGGGGGGTTTAAGTGATGGAAAGTGGTAAGTATGGATGGGAATGGTGTGATGTCTCTTTAAGGGAGTTCCTAGTAGCAAAACCATTCCCGAGGAAGACCACTTACTAGGTCACAATGTCAACCACCAAGGTGAAACAGGGAAAAAAGCATAATGTCCAAGCATATGTCATGAAATATAAAGCAATCTAGGATACAATATACTTAAATGCCTCAAATATTGAAATGACACTCACCATAATACATGACTTGTACCTCATGGAGCAAGGCCCGATGCCTCTCGGAAGCCAGTTGGTGTGGTAGATGCCATCTGAAAATCCTGACCTCTGTGGTGGTGAGAAGGGTCTCCATCTGTGCAAGTGGATATTGTTGGTCATGTAGTCTCTCAACACTCCATATTTGCAACCCAAGGGCCTCGAGACATAATCTCCTTAGTTATCCCACAAAATGGGTATAACATGCCATATAGATGTGTGTGTTAATTATAGTTGTGGTGAATGGAATGAAGGTACCAATCACATTGCTTATTATCTTGATGATAGACACATTCAATATGGACTAAGGTTTATTAATGACCTAATTTATGAATGGAAGGAAATTGAATACTCAAGAGCATCGGTGGGGGTTGATACAATTTATTGTTTTTATTAGAAGACTTTAACTAGCTAACTAAAGAGCACTTGTGAATTATGTGATGTACCCAACACCCTTAGTGTTTCATCGAGCATATGAGGTACTTGGAAATACCCATTAATAAACCAAATTGAAATGCTTTGATACCATTTAAAAATACATGTGTGCAACATGGCATACAAACTCAGGCAACTATCATTAACTTTAAATTCATGAATTCAGACTATGTCTCAAACATAGTAGCATTCAAACATACAACATACTGAGTAAAACACAACAATTAAACACAATGAATATAACACTTATCTTATGCAGAATATCTACAACTAGTTGCGTACGAGGGATATTCCTCACAACTGTAGGCTTTGTTGCTCCAGTTCTCTCATTAGTAGGCCACCCCCAAGCTAGGGTTATCAGTCCACAAGGAGGAAATAAATCTTATGGATGGATATGATCCACTCAAACTTCCCAATACCCATCAATTTTATATTGATGTGACTCCACAACAATTCCAACCACCTAGCTATCTTCCCCATCAGTATGTGCAACCCAATGGATGAGATTTCCTTCTTTGCAACATAGTCCCTTATATAATATCCATCCCCTCTAGGGATCCAACACAAATTCTCTAAGAATATCTTAGCTAGGTGCTTTATGAAATCCAACTGTAATAATGGATTCATCACCACAACCTTTACATGAGCTCTTGGGCAATATCTCAATAGAAATATCATAGCAGGAATGATAACCTATCTCTCAATGTAATTCCCAACTCTATTACCAATTTGTAATGAAACTACAACAATTCCAGCCACCCAAATCTCTTCCCCATCAGTCTGCACAACCCAAGGGATGAGATTTCCTTCTCTGCACCGCAATCCCTCAGACAATCTCCATCCCCTTAAGGGCTCCAACACATACCAACTAAGAATATATCAATTGGTGGATCTAGGAGATCTAGTTGTAATTTCACCTAAGATGACTCTTACCAATCTCTCATGGCTATTTTTACACATGGTATGGTTGGCTCCTTTTTTTCGGCACAAAACTTTCTCTATTCCTCTTTTTCCTTGCTGCCAAAAAATCAGTTGCCCCTCTTACTCGATTTTTCCCTTATTTTTCTCCCATACATGTTTGACTCTCACAATTCTCAAGGATGATTGTACTTGGCCCATGCTATCATAACTAGGTGAGTTGACTCTCTCACCCACCCTGTTACATGTAGGTACTTAGTCCATACTTCTCATTCAATGATTGGTTTTGATAATTCAAATGAGGGTTAGATGGTTAATGACAAATTAACTTAGGAAAATGGCATGGAATTCTAGGCACATGGAATTCCCCTAGAAAATACCCTTAAACATGATCTCTTGTGGAATAATATCCCCCAATGTTATTGTCCCTCTCATATAGCAACCAATGATGTATTATTATTTAATCAATGTATATACAAATTACAATGTTAGGCTCTCTGGTCTAAAATCATTACATGCTCTTCAACCCAAAACATATTGTCTCACTAGCCTAAATCACATATGCACAATTACATTACTATTTCTCGGGGATTAAAATTGGGATGTTACATCCCCTCCCCCTTATTTTTGCACTTTCCTCAATGCACGTCATCATACATGTGTGCATACATATATATACATAATTTCTCATCACAATACTCGAATTTCACAGTTTAATGACTCTTGCAACAATTCCAACCAACAATCTCTCGTTCCCCTCAGCCTATACAACCCAAGGAAGTGTACCTCTTTCTCTATTCAGTAGTCCCTCAGGTTGTCCCACTTCCCTTCCTGGGATCNAATACAAGGGGTTGTAGTGTCTCATTCATGGGTGCCTTTGTAGAGGGTGTGTGGCACCTTCGTTTGAAATGCATTTTTTCCAAGCCCATCATCTTGCCATTATTTGTTTCTTTCATGTTTTAAAAGGATGAGTTGAAGGCCACTATCCCAGCGTGGTGTCCATATAATGATAGTTTCACTCACAAATACCTTGCGGAAATGAGAAGGTTGGTCGTGATGAAACCCCCTTTCTCTCAGTTGTGCAACTGAGAGCCACTACCCTAGCTTGGTGGCCAGATGATGGTAATTTCATACCGCTAGATACCCATGATCATGATAGGCCGACTCATGATGATACCTCCTATCCTCTAACTAACCCCCTAAGCATTCTATCATTTACTCGTGTGGGTCCCCCTTTTCTTAGAGATAAGCATTTCATTGCTTTCTCGGGGGATCCCTGGGAAAATGATTTGGAAGGTTTATATATAGGCTTTTATCTTTTTTAGCTGACAACAATCCCTTTGGGCCTTCAGCCCCTTCTTCCCATAGAATGAGGGACAACCCCTTCTTGGGTCAAGACACCCTAAAATCCCAAGAGACAAGGAAATGGGGGGTTTAAGTGATGGAAAGTGGTAAGTATGGATGGGAATGGTGTGATGTCTCTTTAAGGGAGTTCCTAGTAGCAAAACCATTCCCGAGGAAGACCACTTACTAGGTCACAATGTCAACCACCAAGGTGAAACAGGGAAAAAAGCATAATGTCCAAGCATATGTCATGAAATATAAAGCAATCTAGGATACAATATACTTAAATGCCTCAAATATTGAAATGACACTCACCATAATACATGACTTGTACCTCATGGAGCAAGGCCCGATGCCTCTCGGAAGCCAGTTGGTGTGGTAGATGCCATCTGAAAATCCTGACCTCTGTGGTGGTGAGAAGGGTCTCCATCTGTGCAAGTGGATATTGTTGGTCATGTAGTCTCTCAACACTCCATATTTGCAACCCAAGGGCCTCGAGACATAATCTCCTTAGTTATCCCACAAAATGGGTATAACATGCCATATAGATGTGTGTGTTAATTATAGTTGTGGTGAATGGAATGAAGGTACCAATCACATTGCTTATTATCTTGATGATAGACACATTCAATATGGACTAAGGTTTATTAATGACCTAATTTATGAATGGAAGGAAATTGAATACTCAAGAGCATCGGTGGGGGTTGATACAATTTATTGTTTTTATTAGAAGACTTTAACTAGCTAACTAAAGAGCACTTGTGAATTATGTGATGTACCCAACACCCTTAGTGTTTCATCGAGCATATGAGGTACTTGGAAATACCCATTAATAAACCAAATTGAAATGCTTTGATACCATTTAAAAATACATGTGTGCAACATGGCATACAAACTCAGGCAACTATCATTAACTTTAAATTCATGAATTCAGACTATGTCTCAAACATAGTAGCATTCAAACATACAACATACTGAGTAAAACACAACAATTAAACACAATGAATATAACACTTATCTTATGCAGAATATCTACAACTAGTTGCGTACGAGGGATATTCCTCACAACTGTAGGCTTTGTTGCTCCAGTTCTCTCATTAGTAGGCCACCCCCAAGCTAGGGTTATCAGTCCACAAGGAGGAAATAAATCTTATGGATGGATATGATCCACTCAAACTTCCCAATACCCATCAATTTTATATTGATGTGACTCCACAACAATTCCAACCACCTAGCTATCTTCCCCATCAGTATGTGCAACCCAATGGATGAGATTTCCTTCTTTGCAACATAGTCCCTTATATAATATCCATCCCCTCTAGGGATCCAACACAAATTCTCTAAGAATATCTTAGCTAGGTGCTTTATGAAATCCAACTGTAATAATGGATTCATCACCACAACCTTTACATGAGCTCTTGGGCAATATCTCAATAGAAATATCATAGCAGGAATGATAACCTATCTCTCAATGTAATTCCCAACTCTATTACCAATTTGTAATGAAACTACAACAATTCCAGCCACCCAAATCTCTTCCCCATCAGTCTGCACAACCCAAGGGATGAGATTTCCTTCTCTGCACCGCAATCCCTCAGACAATCTCCATCCCCTTCAGGGCTCCAACACATACCAACTAAGAATATATCAATTGGTGGATCTAGGAGATCTAGTTGTAATTTCACCTAAGATGACTCTTACCAATATCTCATGGCTATTTTTACACATGGTATGGTTGGATCCTCTTTTTCGGCACAAAACTTTCTCTATTCCTCTTTTTCCTTGCTACCAAAAAATCAGTTGCCCCTCTTACTCGATTTTTCCCTTATTTTTCTCCCATACATGTTTGACTCTCACAATTCTCAAGGATGATTGTACTTGGCCCATGCTATCATAACTGGGTGAGGTGACTCTCTCACCCACCCTGTTACATGTAGGTACTCAATCCATACTTCTCATTCAATGATTGGTTTTGATAATTCAAATGAGGGTTAGATGGTTAATGACAAATTAACCTAGGAAAATGGCATGGAATTCCCCTAGAAAATACCCTTTAATCATGTTCTCTTGTGGAATAATATCCCCCAACGTTATTGTCCCTCTCATATCGCAACCAATGATGTATTATTATTTAATCAATGTATGTACATATTACAATGTTAGGCTCTCTGGTCTAAAATCATTACATGCTCTTCAACCCAAAACATATTGTCTCACTAGCCTAAATCACATATGCACAATTACATTACTATTTCCCGGGGATTAAAATTGGGATGTTACATCCCCTCCCCCTTACTTTTGCACTTTCCTCAGTGCACGTCATCATACATGTGTGCATACATATATATACATAATTTCTCATCACAATACTCGAATTTCACAGTTTAATGACTCCTGCAACAATTCCAACCAACAATCTCTCGTTCCCCTCAGCCTATACAACCCAAGGAAGTGTACCTCTTTCTCTATTCAGTAGTCCCTCAGGTTGTCCCACTTCCCTTCCTGGGATCCAACACATACCAACCAAGAATTTTTAGAGTTGTGGCTCTAGGAACTCCAACTGCAATAATTTCACAATTTATTGACTCCTGCATCAATTCCAACCAATAATCTTTTGTTCCCCTTAGCCCGTACAACCCAAGGAATGAGATCCCCTTCTCTGACATCAAGTCCCTCGTGCTATCCCACTTTCCTCTAGGGCTCCAACACATGTTTTCAAGGAAGTTTTATAGTTGTGGCTCCATGAAATCTAGTTGCATTAATGAAGTCTCCAAATTTTATTTCAAAATAGTTGTAGGCTTGCCTCCTGAATCACATCTTCCATCTCCCACTCTGGTTCTTCAAAGATGTAAAAAGTCCACTGGACATTCCTTTTCCTATGCCTTTGATCTTAATCTCTTTTTCCTTTCGGTTCTCTTCTTTCCAAGCACTCAATTCATGTCTTCATTCTTCAATTGTCCCTATAACAACCATCAGGAAAACATATATGTTATAGCCATTATCATGCAATAATTCTTTTATACACATAAGTTCTCAACTCCAAAATGTAATAATGTATTTGAAAATAACTTTGCAATAATAATTCAATACTTAGTTGCATGGTTGTTTCTCTATTTCTCAAGGATACCATGAGAAAGAATCCATCTTATTGTTCTTTCCAAGACACCCTCATGATTCTAGCCACCATGACATATGCATTTTAAAATTGCATCTTCCCCGCCTCACTCACCCTCTAGGTTCACACATCCTCTTCTTTTCTATACAACCCCTTGGGTGATCCATCTCGCTAAGGTTTTCACATGCAGGGAGAGCACCAACTTACGACCAAACATCCACTAGTAGTCTATAACCTATGTCAATCATAGGGTTCTAGTGTCATAACAATGGCCCTCTTCTTGAGCTTTCTGACTTCAACAACCATTATCTATCGAGTATGATATTCCTTCTCATAATGTTTGGTTCTTGCATGTGGTAGCACCTAGTCTTGATTATGGGATTACACTCATTGCCATATAGAATATGAGTCTACCTAGAATCTATTTGAACTTTCAATCAACCAACAAACTATGAATATCCATGCACATCATATTTTTATTACAACATTTACAATAGCCCATGAAGTGATTTCATAATTATATCATTCTAACAATTCAATCACTTTCAAATGTTAATCATATCAAATGGAATGAAATTATTATTCATTATACATGAATTATTTAGCACACCAAGTTTTTTTTCATAATGCAATCAAATATTTTTGCCAATAACAAATGTGCCAATACTCATGGCCACATCTACACAATGCATCCATGCATTGATTCTAGAATAACACACATGTCTATCATATATCCCACCATGGTGAGTTGGAAGGTCTAGCCAACACCTCCAAACATCATCTAGACACTTCCATGTTACTTGTTCGAAGCCTTCCTCTTCAACCCAAACACAACACCAAGAATATAATCCTTTGGTGCTCTTTAGTGTTGGAAAAAAGGTTGCAGTATGAAACATCGATTATAAGTAGGGAGACCATTGGATACTTGTGTAGCGCTACAACTTTTCCATATCCAACCACATTATCACCTCACACATGGCTAGCTTTGCTAGCATCCATTTCTATAACAAGATTATATCTCTCGACCCATCTTGGTTATGAATTCATAACCAATATAACATGACATGCTATTAAAATTCATATGATTGTATTCAAGCATTAAATAACCTTTGTATATTAAAGGCCCTCTACCTTTACCACATCTATTGGAGTGTCACGCTCATAATACACATCAATTCAAATACTAATTTTTTTACT
>JZKD02S1107342.1:0-13030 GCA_000966675.3 Picea glauca
TATTGGTCAAGAAAGAAGAAAATTCTCATTTCTCTATCTTCATTCGAGGCAGAGTACAGAGGGGTAATTAACATAACCATTCAGGATATGTGGCTACAACATTTTCTCATTGAGTTGGGCATTCAATTTCATCGGTTGATCGTCATCTGGTGTGACAACTAGAGCACTTTGAATTTTTGCAGAGATCCATTTTAGAGGCAGTGGATGAATAACATTGATATCCACATGCACTAAATTCAAGACTTAGTTTACGAGGGGATCAATGACCTATAGTTATGTCCTTCAACAAAACATACAACATACATCTTCACCAAGACCTTCATTGAGCATAAGTTTTGTTCTCTTCGAAGTTGTCTTCGAGTGAAGGGCACAGTTGCTTAGCAACTGTAGTTCTTCCTTTTACATACATTGTACCTTGAGGGGGGGGTTTCCCATGAGGTTTTCCCTCTTTCCTCACTTTATTTCAGTGTACATTTTGTATTTGGGTACCTAACATGGCCTTGTTTTTGGGACCCATTCTTTATTTTCACCATAGTGATGTTCAGGGGGTGTTGGAGTTACTTCACACACACCTAGGATTTCTTTTTGTTAAGGTTTTTCCTTGTTTATAGTCATTATTATTCATTTATCAAGTCTCCTATTTTTTAGGAGAGAAAATTCCACCTGGAGAATATTTTCTTCTGTTGACACTTCAGTTTGACTAGTTCAGTTGAGTCTAGATGTTGCATTGGTTTTATCACCATGAAACATTGGTATCATCACCATGCTAATGCACACTTGCCTTGGGATAATCACCAGACTGGCACATTATCCTTGATTCCTTGATCTAATCCTCACTACACTCTGTTTAGTCAGTTAACTAAAGATTGGTTGACTAGTTAACTCAAATAGGTGGTAGTTCACTCCCATAACTACCTGAGAGACTAGACTAGGTGGAAGTTCACTCCCATAACTGCTAGTGTGTGTCCAGATCACTCTAGACCACCACTATGGCGCATTGGTTCTCCTCTAATGCACATTGATTGAGTCATACATAGTATATCTTGTGTAAATTATTCATTATTTATTATGGTTAATGATAATTCTTCCAATCTTTCTCTCTTTCTTCTTCTTTATCAATTTATCTCTACAAATGTGTGTAGTATTTTCTAGCTATATCTATTGTGTGCAGGTTCAACACATTTAGAGATGAATGCATGAATGGGTTAGCTAGATCTGATTATGTCTACATGCATGAATAATAATGACAGAATGTGTAGTATAGATGAATGTTAGAGTAAATAAATGAAGATCACAGAGTGTAATCCCAGGTCCCCACTCATTCCCATGAGGCAATCACTTGAGCGTTGCAACCACCCATAAGAACTATCTTGGGTGAGACTGTTCATTTCCTTCTATGCATCGTGTTTCCTTTTGGTTTACCAGGAGGGCTGATAGTTTTAGAGGGTCTTGTTGGAATCCGTAATAGACCTGAACCTAGGTCAACCCAAGAATGGTAGCAAGAGAGAATTAACCAACACTAAGCATAAGGGAAAGCCCTCAAATTGTTAAATTATCCAATGATGTTTTTTCATGAAAGTATTATTAATTGAAGACTTATGACCCATCATTTTTTCAACATTAGATCCCTCCCAAGGATGAAATCAATCATCTTAGGAAAAAATATTTGTTGTCACCCTCTTTTCTAGAAAGAGATTAAAAAAATATGTGATGAAAATTTAATCATACATGTCAAGTACTATACCTAGGTTGCAAAATTAGTGTTTGTTAGGAAGAAAAGTGGGGTGATGAGTCTCTTTGTTGACTTAAGGGAATTGAACATGTACTTCTTTGAATATAATTATCCCTTTCCTAAGATGGATCATATGTTGCAAAAGGTGGTAGGGTCTACAAGTATTTCCATGCTAGATGGGTTCTCTAGTTATAAGTAAGTTAGGTTTGATCCATAAGATGTGTTGAAAAAATCCTTCACAAACCATATGGGCCACATTTGCATGTGTGTGGATGCCCTTTGGGTTAATAGATGCTGGATCCATTTTCCACAAGGCTATGGACTATGCATTTAAAAACATCAAGTACCATTTCATGACAATATATCTAGATTAAATGAGTCTTTTCTCCATGAAAGAATTCGACCACCTAAGGCATCTGAGGCATCTAAGGAAAGTTTTTGAGAGGTGTAAAAAATTTGTCATATCTCTAAATCCAAAGAAGTCATTTATTGGGATAGTGGAGAGAAAGTTGTTAGGTCATGTTTTTTCTTCCTAGAAGGTGTAAAAGTTTATCAAAAATGGGTTGATACTACAAACACTATTTCCCTACCCAAACACAAATCGTCATCCAATCATTCTTTAGAAAGTTAAATTTCCTATAAATATTTATCCTAAAATTTATTGATCTCACCAAGGATATGATTAGAGTGGCGAAGAAAGACAATGAGATAATATGGAATGACCTTGCAAGGGAATCATTCTTAGAAACAAAGAAATATTTGGGAAAAACCCTTGTGTAGGATAATCCCTTATTACACCAAGGAAATCATGATTTTTCCTTTTGTCTTGAATCACACCATAGTGTAGCATTAGCATAGAAGAATGATGCAGGGTGTGAGAAAACTATTTCCATTTTTATTAAATCCCTTAGGAATGTGGAATTGAAGTATACTATAAAAAATAAGTAATCTTATGTTCTTGTCAAATATTTGAAATCATTTAAGGAATATGTGTTGTAGGCCCAAACAATTGCACATGTGATGCATATTCAATCAAATAAATGTGGTGTCAATTAGATGTTGATGATAGAAGGGGAAAATACAAAACCAAGATTCAAGAATATGATATGTTGATTAGGCCAACACTGTTGATCAAATGGAAAGGAATATAAAATCCAATGGAAGAAATAAATCTACAAACAAACACATCAACATAGTGAAGGGATGCAAGACATACATTGAAGAATAAGAGGAGGAGATACATATCAAACCATGATTCCACTTGTCCCCTTGGTATTGTGATATATGTTAACAAACTGAGAGAGAAATATTAAATACAACACAAAATCCATGTACATAGATATACCAACAAGCACATAAAGCCAATGTTTACCCTGGAAACCCTTTACTAAGAAAACCAACACTCAAGATATATATCCTTATTGACCTTATCCAACCATACCAAACACCAATTCTCTTGAGGTATCTTACAATGGATTTATTCAAGCCTTTAAATAGGCTTCATCACATCAAATACCATGGGAAATAATGTGGGTATCCAATACCATGGGATCGTAAACCACCGATGATAAACCCATCAATGAAAATATCGAGGTTATCTTATCTACTCTATGACCAAGTCAAGATGAACCCAACATCCCCCCCTTTAAACTTGACTTGGGATATTCACCTATCCCCCTCAAAGTTTATTTACCAAGTTTCTGAGAATACAACATGCCCCCCCATCACCTAGGTCTTTTTCTATACTTTATACTAGTGAAACATTAAACAAGGGGAATGCATACCTAAATAGGGATTACAACCATATTCTCATTTACATGTGATAAAATTTAACTCCACAAATAATGATTACAAGTGTATCCTTGAAAAAATGATGCTTGAAGCATATACCTGCTTCTTTTCTCACATTCCTTTCTACTCCAAATGCATTGAACCAAATTAAACACTCCTTAACCTAGTGCTTCATTAGATGTCATCCTTTGTTTAGTTCCACCCATGCTCCATTTCCATGTTCCATTCACCATGGTTCATAAACCCATAAAACACCCAATCCATTCTCGTTAGAGAAACCAAGAGACATTTATCTCCGATACCACATGTTATAAACTGAGAGAGATTAATAGCATAAGTTAGGCTCAAGAAAAACAATTAAGCACATAAATCCAATGTTTACCCTAGAAACCCTTAACCGATAAAACCAACACTCCAAGTTGGCAAAATAATAAGTCACTTGAGGAATTTTACAATGGAGTTCTTCAAGCCTTTAAATAGGCCTCATCACATATAATCCCATGGGAAAATACCATGGGTTACCCAATACCATGGGCCTATAAACCACCAATGTTAAACCCATCATTGACCATATCAAGGCTATATTATCTACTCTATGACCGAGTCAATATTAACCCAACATTTCCCCCCTTTAAAATTTACTTGGGATATTCACCTCCCCCCCTCAAACTTTATTTATCGGCTTTCCAATAAAACAATGTGCTCCTCTCTATGGCCTAAGTCTACATCTAGACTTCACATTGGTGAACTTTAAAACTAGGGGTACACATGCCTAAAAAATACTTATAGTCATATTCCCATTTTACATGTGATAAAAAATCAACTCCATAAAAATAAGAATTTACAATTGTAAGCTACAAGACATGATACTATGAAACATCAACCAAATTCATTACGAGCATCCATATTGCTCCAAACACAATTAGTCGAATCAATAACTCCTTAACCGAGTACTTAGTCCTCAATGTGTTGTTGCCAATGCTTCACAATAATCCTTGTAATGCATTTCCATGTGCCATTTTACCATTATTCATATATCCATGAACCACTCTTCACTTTGTGTATCCCATGCTCCCAACATCATATCACTCTTGTGAGAGGGTCCAGGTCAACCCATTATTTGATACCACATGTTAAAACACTACGAGAGAAATATTAAATACAACACAAAATCCATGCACATAGAAATACCAACAAGCATGTAAAGCCAATGTTTACCCTGTAATCCCTTTACCGAGAAAACCAACACTTGGGATATATATATTTATTGACCTCATCCAACAAAAACAAACACCAAGTTCCTTGAGGCATCTTACAATGGATTTATCCAAGCCTTTAAATAGGCTTCATCACATCAAATACTATGGGTATCCAATATCATGGGACCATAAACAACCAATGGTAAACCCATCAATGACAATATCAAAGTTATCTTATATACTCTATGATTGAGTCAAGCTTAACCCAACAATATAACCCACTTCTTGACCATAGCTATACATTTAAGGGATGGAAAAATCAAAGAGGTCATTGAAGCTCAAGATAGTCAAGTATTGTGCAGTGAAAATTGAACTATGTTGGAAGGACCCTAACGACTCACTACTCAAATTCATTTTGGAAGAGGAAGTATATTATTTTTCTTACAAAATGCATGGAGGGATGTGTGGAGGACATTACATAGTTAGGAAAATAGCCCAATGTTTTTTTAGGTTTAAATATTTCTAACCTACACTTTTTATTGATGCCCATAAATTTGTTCAAACTTACCATGAATGTCAATTTTTTTCTAGTAGATAGAGGATCATTACCTTACCTCAAAAACATATCCAAGTGGAAGCATATTTTCAATAGTGGGGCCTTGCATTCATAAGAGAGATCCATCTACCCTTCAATGGCTAGCATTTATGAATCCTAAAAACCAAGGATTACTTTACCAAATGATTAGAAGCCATCCTCACTAAACAAGATATTAACCAAGATTCCATCAAACTCCTTGAAAAAAATATCCTGGAAAAAATTGGTTGCCAACATAAGATCATGAATGATAACTCAAACACATTTATCTCATTAACGATAGTATCCTTCTATGAGAAATATAACATTTTCCTAGGGCATTCCTCCAAGTATTACCTCCAAGGAAACAACCACATTGAATCTTGTGACAAAAACCTCATGAAAATTATCAAGAAAACACTAATACATAATAAGAAGGCATGTGATTCTCATCTCTAGTATGCACTATAAGAAAATAGGATCAACACAAAGATAGCAAAGATATCCACATGAAAGTCACATTTTCATCTAGTTTATGGTTTAGAGGTAGTGTTTCCTATCCAACAAGAATTACCATTCATGAAGTTAATACAAGGGATGGTAGCAAAGCAAGCCATGATTAAGAGGAGGATAAATAAGAGAGTATATGTTCAAGAAGAAAGTGACTGTGTAAATCACAAATTTAAGGAGTATCACTAGCAAATGAAGAAGGTATTTGATAAAAAATCCAAAACCTAGAGATGTCCAAGTGGGGGAGTTAGTTATATTATGGGATAAAAGGCATGAGGACCTTGGAAAACATCGGTAGTTTGAGAGTTTATGGCTAGGGTCCTATTTGGTTGATATTATTTGTAGACAACATCCTAACTCTTTTCACCTATCAAATATAGATGGAGAGATACTCAATTTTCCTATCAATGGTAGGAATCTCAAGAGATTTATTGCTTGAGGTAGAGAGTCTAAAATAATGACCCTAACATATATCATAGTAGATTCGTCTTTTAATATTTCCAATTTTCCTTTTTTCTTTTATTTTTCCAATGATTGGCTCCATCGATATTTTTGAAAAGTTTGCAGCCAACAATTTTAACTCTATGTCCCATTAGATTATAGCATTTTTTTTCTCACCTTCAAAGTCTGTTTCTTGGCACCTTACAAGGCGGGTCACCCTACAATATTAGTTGATGTTTTCCCCTTAGGAAACCCCACCCCAATTTTTTTTTTGACTTTTGGGACCTCCACAAAACATTATTGGTCAGGAAACTCCTTATCCCTTTTTGGGGCAGGTTCTACATGGTATGTTAACCTTGACTTAGTCAAGGGTTGTTTAAGGTTAATCTATCAACATTGTGTTTACCATAGGTGGTTTACGTTTCCACATCCTTTTTAACCCATGGTATTCTATATGGTGATCCTTTTTAAAGGCTTGATATACTCCATTATATGGTGCCTCAAGTGGTCGATGTTGCCTAGTTTGGCCAAAGATTGGCCAAAGTTGATAAGTTTAATGAAGATATATATTTGAATGCTATTTTTTTTAGCAAAGTGATTCCAAGGAAAATCATCAATGTTTATTTTGTGTGCTTTTTGTGATTGTTTTACTTATGTTTCTCTACTCAATTTTACATATGGTAGTAGACCCCGGTAGGCCTAGACTCTCTCATAAGAATGGCATGGGTGTTTTGTGTGGATGTAAAATAAAGTAATTGAACATGGATATATTGCTTGAATGCTTGGAACAATAATATTGAGGAGAGAAATGAATGAAATTTTGTGTCATGAACTTGTGAACACAATTTGCTATATGTAAGAAAGGAAATTGGTGTTGAAAGTATGAGCGAAAATAAGATTTGATCTATCACATTTAGTTTCATCTCCTGTTATCATTCATGTCTTCTTGGAGAGATCATTCTTTGACACATTGTGGACTTTCCATGATTATTCACATATTTTTTCATGGAGGATTTTTCTTGTAGTTAGCTTTGTTTTTGCTTCACTTGTTTCACAGTGGTGTGTGTGAAGAGTTTGAAGATAGATTAGCTTTGTAGATTATTACTCTATCTTGATTTTATTGGCACTTCATCATGAGCATATCAATGTTGTCATTGTTGGTCATTTTTCATTGGTTCTTGATGGTAGCAGGTGTCTTTTCCTTGAACCTTTTGAGGATCTTGTTGCATCTTATCGATGGTTTCCTACATTGTTTCACTCAATAGATTATCATTGAAAACAATAAAGTTTGACATTTTAATAGATCTAGAGAGGTATTGGGGGGGCTTGAAGGGCCCATATTGATAATAGTGGAGGCCATTCAATTTAAGGTGGACTAGGTCCACTATATTATTAAATAAGTCCCACTATGGTAGTTCGATATATTAGTATAAACATAATAAATGTAAGAGGACTTACTAGAATGTTCTTAGGTGGTTGGTATCACTATATAAATGAGTTCAACCAATGTAATGGGATGTGTAGGGAAGTATTGTATTTGGAGTGGTATCTCAATAGAAGGATATCCCCTCGAAGAGGAAAGTGAACAAGAGAGGATCCCTTCCATAATAGGATCCATTGTATGGTGTTTCCCTACCCTAAGGGTTTGATATAATAAAGTGTGTTTTCTTCTATATTTCTCTGTGGATATATTGTGACATTTTTGTATTCAGTCCTTGGTACTTAACATTTTGTATTAGAGCACTTTCCTTGGTAGACATTGTGGGAAAATATTATTTTATTTTGAAGATGTTTTGAAGCAGAAAAAGAGGGTCACGACACTCTGGAAAAATTATATAGCTTTATATCTAGAATTTGCATAAACTAGTTGTATATATGAATTTATCTTGGAAAAAAAAAATTCAAAAACAAAATTGTCCGAAATGGAGTCCGGAAAGTGAAGAGATCATCATTTTAAAATTTTCTCCTTTTCAAGGTTTTTCCATGGACGACCGCACGATTTTTGATATTTCTGTAGCACATGGGGCTGCATTTTCCCAAAAAAATTATAGATCTGAGTTCCTCTCACAATTTCACCTAGTTGAAAAAAAAAAATCATGTGAATCAGAGTTTCATAAGTGAAAATAGAGCCAATTTAAAATCATCCATTTTCTAGGGTCTTCGTGACGACGGTGATACTACATAACTCATAAATTTTAACAAGGTGCGCAAATTGCTACCAGATCAGTGCCATTGGATAATGCATTTTAAATTTTTTATTTTGGTATATTATATATGGTTTTTCCAATGGATACTTTCTTTCAAATCCTCATGGAACTTCAACGATAGATGGAAGCCCTCATGACAACATTTCATACGTTCAAAGTTGATTGGAAAGAGATGTATCTTATGGATACCATCATGGATGAATATAATCAAGAAGAGGATGATTGGTATAATTTTGAGGCCGATTGTGATGATTGGTACATGGATAGTTGTCATTTCTTGGATAAAAACTACTTCCATATTCTATTTGATGACTCTACTCCACTTCATGTATATCCCATCCTGGAGAGTATACAAGAGCCTTCTCTACATATTGTTCTTCAGTTTTATTCTCTAGTAGTAGTGGATGAATTGTTGGTCGGTTCTACATATTTCGAACCAAATGAAAAATGTATATCTTTGGAGCCTCATTTATAGTTGTTTCCCGAGTTCTGATATCTTCAGCATGGAGTTCACATGAGCAGTTGGACATGTGACCTAGGTTTACAATGACCATTAGAATACTTCAACGTGGTAGCTTTCATTTCTACATGGGACTTGGATTCTTCAGTATACTTCAACACTATGGTCCACGCTTATCCATGGGACCTTGGTATATGGTTATGCACCCTCATAACAAGCATTGAGGACAATGCTTGCCTAAGGGGGGTGGAATGCAGTGTAGCTAGAGAGATATTAGAGGGCCTGAAGGTCCCATAGTGATAATAATGGAGGAGATTCAAGGTAAGGTGGACTAGGTCCAATATATTATTAAATAAGGACCACTATTGTAGTTAGCTATATTATTATAAACATAATAAATGTAAGAGGACTTACTAGAAGGTTCTACTTCTAGAATTTTCCTCCTTTAGAATGTTCTTAGGTGATTGGTAACAATATATAAAGGGGTTGAAGCAATGTAATGGGATGTGAAGAGAAGTATTATATTTGGAGCAGTATCTCAATAGGGGGGATGCCCCCTCGAAGAGGAAAATGAATAGGAAAGGATCCCTTCCATAATAGGATCCATTGTATGATTTTTCCTACCCTAAGGGTTTGATATAATAAAGTGTGGTTTATTCTATATTTCTCTATGGATATATTGTGACATTTTTGTATTCAGTATTTGGATATATTGTGACATTTTTGTATTTAGTATTTGGTACTTAAGTTGAAAATTATTGTATTTGGAGCATGTAGCTCATTATGAGGTTTCCCCCTCGAAGAGACATGTGAATAAGAGAGGATCCCTTCCATAATATGATCCATTGTATGGTGTTTCCCTACCTCCAGGGTTTTCATAATAATAAAGTGTGGGTTTTTCTATATTTATATGTGGACCTGTTATGGTGTTTTTTATTCATATGTTTGGTACTTAAAATTTTGTATCAAAGTACTTTCCTTGGCAAACATTGTGGGAAAATAGTTTTCTATTTTGCATATTTTTCGAAGCAGAAAAAGAGGGTTGTGACACTTCAGATAAAATATGTATTTTTATGTGTAGAATTTTCAAAAACTAGTTGTATAAATGAGTTTGTCTCGGAAAAACAATCAATTTAAAAAAAAAAATTGTCGGAAACAGAGTCTATAAAGTGAAGATATCATCATTTTAAAATCTGCTCATTTTCAGGGTTTTTCCTCGGATGGCTGCACGATTTGGCGGATTTATGCATCACTTGGGGACAAATTTTACCAAACAAATTATAGATCTGAATTCCTCTCATAATTTCCCCCAATTTCAAAAAAAAAATCGTCTAAATCAATGCCCTAGAAGTGAAGATAGAGTTGACTTAAAATCGACCATTTTATAGGGTCTTTAGGATGGTGGCGGGACTGGAGAACTCATAACTTTTGACAAGGTGCTCATATTTCTACTAGATCAATGCCATTGGATAGTGAATTTTAATAGTTTTATTTTGGTATATTATATGTGATGTTTCCAATGAATGCTTTCTTTCAAATCATCATGGAACTTCAATGACAGATGGAAGCCCTCACGACAACATTTCATGAGTTCAAAGTTGACTGGCAAGGGATGTATCTTATGGAGAGAATCATGGATGAATATAATCAAGAAGAGGATGCTTGGTATGATGTTGAGGCCAATCGTGATGATTGATACATGGATAGTTTTCATTTTTGGGATGGAAACCACTTCTATCTTCTATTTGATGACTCTACTCCACTTCATGGATAACCCATTTTGGAGAGTACACAAGACCATTCTCTGCATATTCTTATTTAATTTTATTCTCCAGTGGTAGTGGATGAATTGCTATTCGGTTATACATATTTCGACCCACATGATCAATGTATATATTTGGAGCCTCATTTCCAGTTGGTTCCTAAGTTCTGGTATCTTCAGCGTGGAGTTCACATGAGCACTTGGTCATGGGACCCAGGTTTACAATGACAATTGGAATATCTCAGTATGGTGGCTTTCATTTCTACATGGGACCCTGATTCTCTAGTTTAATTTAACACTATGGTCCACACTTATCCATGGGACCCTGGTATATGGTTATACACCCTCATAACAATCATTGAGGACAATGCTTGCCTAAGGGGGGTGGAATGTAGTATAACTAGAAAGGTAGTTATGACAATAGTGGAGGACATTCAATGTAAGGTAGACTAGTTCCAATATATTATTATATAATTCTCACTATTGTAGTTAGCTATATTAGTATAAACATAATAAATGTAAGAGGACTTACTAGAAGGTTCTACTTCTAGAAGGTTCCTCCTCTAGAATGTTCTTAGGTGGTTGGTAGAACTATATAAAGGGGTTGAAGCAATGTAATGGAATGTTAAGAGATGTGTTGTATTTGGAGTTGAATCTCATTAGGAGGTTTCCCCCTCGAAGAGGAAAGTGAACAAAAGAGTATCCCTTCCACAATATGATTCATTGTATGGTGTTTCCCTACCTCAATGATTTTCTTATAAAAAATTGTGTTTCTTCTATATTTCTCTATGGATCTATTGTAGTATTTTTGTATTAAGTCTTTGGTACTTAACATATGCTATCTTTTCCACTTATCCAAGATGTTTCAATTTGTCATTAAATGGGAGTGTAATGTAATTCCATCTTCTTCCAAATGTGTTCATGTCATCCCATGATATAATGATTTTCTAGAGGCCACATTTATTGTTGTATATATTATCATTGTGATGATTGTGATAACATCATTATGAATCATTTTTACACATAATGAGGCATAATTAGACTTTTCAGATCTCAAATATATCACATTATTGGCCTATTATTCTTATGTAATACAACTCCTTCCTCAACTTAGGTGTTTATTCCTCTTGCCAACATTATGGGGGGATGTTAGAATGTGTTTTAATGTTGTCTAGTGAATTGATGTAATTTTGTACTTAGTCATAATTATTATCATTATAACATCATTTGTTGGGAACTTATACATGTAACATGTCCCCACTATACTTTTTTAATATTACACATGCACATGGAGATAGTTTTGGGAGTTATTTGGTTGTGACCTATCTCTCAAGTAATGATGATATACACTCATAGTTCATTATTATCGACTACTTATCCTTTATCTCTTGATGATATTATTATCAAACTTTATGGATTGGTTGATCTCCACCCTTGATTATTCCTTATGATCAATGGTCCAAGTTTCTCTTGATTACTATAAATCGAGGAAATTGGTCTTGAATCAAGAAGAGTGGAGAGTGGCTTATGGTATTGATAATTATCATGGATCTTGTGGGACCTTAGGCTAGATCATCCATATGCTTGACAATTGTATGGATCATGTTTGAACTCCAAACATGTGTGTGATCTAGTTATTGTAATTCAGAGAGTTATATAAAGAATAAGAAGGCCTTACTTCCATGGATGCTTCCCCACTTTGAGGTTTTACCATGTAAATGTTTTGTCTCGTCTCTCTTATTTGATAGATATAATTTTATTTGTTTGATTCTTCCATAGTATTTTAAATAGGATAGATCTTGGTTATATGTTTCTACATATTTTCCCATTGTGGTATTTTTTTTATGATGAACCTTGTTGTTTCCTCCTTCCAATTGTCAAATCCTATGACTTGTGGTGCACTAAAGTATGACTTAATTTTTTCCTTATCTAACATGAGGGTTTCATCTTTCCATTTTTAACAAATAACAACCCACTTCTTGAAATTTAGCTAGAGTTTTTCCCAGTCTATCTCCTCCATCTTTACTTGGTGGATTATTCCTATCCTGGATTCTAGTTCTCTTGAAAGTTGCTTGCCAAAACTTTTCTTGGTTCTAGTTTCAACCATTTTTTGTTTTGATACTTCTATTTGTGGGATTTCTCCTCTCATTTTCTAGCACCATTATTTATTCGTGGACTGTAGGTTTTCTACTGATATGTGTGGTTTCTTGGTTGATTGGTTCACTTTAATGGATTTAACCATTGGGATTTATTTCTTTTTTTCATGGATGATATTGCTTTAGTTGGACACCATTGACTACTTTGTTGAAAATATTCCCTTGGAATGTTCAAAGTTGTTCAACTCTAGTTGACAT
>JZKD02S1107364.1:0-14394 GCA_000966675.3 Picea glauca
AATTATGAGATATGTGAATGGAACAAAATACTTTGGCATTTTATATTCTACTTCAGAAGATTTCAGACTTGTTGGATACACTGACAGTGATTTTGGAGGAAACATAGATAATAGGAAAAGTACCTCTGGGTACACATTTCATTTTGGAACATGTATAGTGTCATGTGAATCAAGGAAACAACCTATTGTGACTCTTACTTAAGATGAAGTTGAGTATGTCACAACTACAAGTGCAACTTGTCAAGTTGTTTGGATGAGAATAATGCTAAAGGATTTGCTGCAGGAACAACAAGAACCAACTACAGTGTTCTATGATAACAAATCCGCCATAGCACTGTCTAAGAATCATGTGTTTCACAAGAAAACCAAGCATATTGATACAAGGTATAATTTTATCAAAGAATTGGTGAATAACAAAGAAATTTGCTTAGAATTTTTTAGGTCTAAATAACAAATTGCAGATATATTTACAAAATCTTTGGCAAGGGATGTATTTCATAATCTACGCAATTTTTTAGGAGTCCGTGCAGTCACAAATATTTGAAAATTTATGTAAATTTAAGTTTTTTTAGGTAAATTTTGTGTCTTGTAATCCCACCTACTTATAATTAAGGGAGATTGTTGGAGATATTAATTATAAGTTCTGTGTTTTATGTTCATGCCAACTTTGTCTGTCACGACAAGCATGCGTGTTTTCCAGTCTGTCACAAAAAGCAATAGCATTATTAATGAGTCGATCTTTAATCTTTCTCGAGCTCCGTTATTCAGATAAAGTCAATCGAATTTATTTCGTCTTAAATGTTTGAGACGGTTAGCTTCTACAGGAAGTCTCATTCTTAGTCTTTATATATTTAGGAATCTGTAAAGAAGTCGATATACAATGTATTTGATAGTTAGCAAGAACAACAACTATGTAAGAAGTCAGAGAAGTCTAAGAGAACAAGATCTATTTCTGAAATATTGCAGAAGTTGTTGGCGTTGAATCTCCACAAAGTATTTTGTAAACAACACACAACATTCAAGTGGGTAATATATATTTATGAGTATTTCTGAGTTTTGTTGTGTTCAAATACTTTGAAAATATCTTCTCTCTGTATCTGTGCAAGATTAAGTAGGTTCATAAGTTCTTGAATCTGCACTAAAAATATATGTGTGAGCTTATGTGCTAAGAGTAGCACAATGTTAAGAAAATGTTTTATTAAGTGTTATCATAACAACGTGTAGTATGGAAACTGCAGAGTAAGTTTTGAGTGCTCAACGATGAAGTATTGTACTGTGCAATCTTTGTAATTGTGGCATGCTAAGTGAGTCTACGCGCTCTAGATCCGAGAAAGACATATGTAAACTAGATTTTTTGTGATGAATAAAAGGGTTTACATGTATTTTTGAGTGAAGAGTGACAAATACGACATTTGAAAGAGAATAAAATTTTCACAGTTTATGGAAAGAAGATGATTTCTCGATAGAACACGGTGTTGCTTACTTTCCATATGAATTAGAGTGTTGTGTTCTCTAGGAAGAGATTTTGAGGAATTAATTTAAAATTGAACTTTGTTATATGTCACATTTCGGTATATGAACATTCTCCCTCTTTATGAACTTTCAAGTACCTGGATGATTAATTTAGGTCAATTTTTTTCTGATATACAAAAATATTTTATATTTTGCAAAGTTTTTAAAAGAAAAAGAAGGAAGTCTTGCTCACTAGAGAAAGTAAAATGTTTTGTTTGTAGACAAGCAAGTTTGAGGGAGTAATTAAAAACTAAACTTTGATACATGTCCATTTTCTTATATGAAAATCATCTCCCCTCTCTCTTCATCTTTGTGAATCTCCAAATATGTCGATGAATAATTTATGTTACCAGTATAGACCCATCTAATTATGGTTATACAAAGCATCGAGAGGGACCAAATCCCTTGAGGTGAAAACCTATTTGACATAATGCTTCCAATTTGTTTTTATAGCTGACATAAAAAAAGAAGAAGTTCATTTTAGTTCATTTATTTAATATTGTTTGGGACAAACGGACACATCCCTCCCACTCGGGCTGTAGAAATGTACCTCTCGACAAAACAATGCTGGTATAAATCGACATGTGACTCACCTACGAATCATTTATGTTACCAGTATAGACCCATCTAACTATGGTTCTACAAAGCACCGAGAGGGATCAAATCGCTTGAGGTGTAAACCTCTTTGACGTGATGCTTTCAATTTTTTTTTATAGCTGAAAAAAATTCATTTTAGTTCATTTATTTAATATTTTTTGGGACAAACGAACACATCCTCTCACCCAGGCTATAAAAATGTGTCTCTCGATGCAAAAATGTTGGTATAAATCGACATGTGACTCACCTACAAATCTGTATTATCTTGATGGTTTAAATTCTTTTAAGGCATTACTTTTTTAATTATTGGAGTGAGAAAAATCTAAATATCAACTCAACTCATTTCCATAGTGATAGAGTTTAATCAGTATGAAATGCAAAATTCTTAATATATCTAATTTTATGAAATTTAATTAAAAACTATAATTATTAAAATTAACTATAATATTAAGTTAATAATTATTTAAACAATTATATTTTAATTAGAGATGTATATTTGTTTAAAGTATCCATCTACTTTATTATTTTGTTTGGTTGAGATGTTAGTTCATGTTTTGGAAGTAGCTGCAATGATATTTCATAAAGCTAAACTTCTATGCAGCTAATAAAAAAATATATTAGTTTTAGATTTTTAAAATATTATTTTATATTTTTATTATATAATATATTTGTAAAAATTGAATAGAAAAATTTAAAAGAAAAGTAAAAAAGCTATTTTTAAGTTAATCTAGAACATTTTAATTAACTATTGAAGAATTAAATTAAGGAAATTAAAAAAAAAAATATATCTTATTTTTCTTAGCTATACAAAATGATAAATACTATTTAATATATTTTTGATATTTTTGATAAAAACATTCAACTCTTTAAAACAAATTATATAATTATTATAAATATTAATAATTTAATTTTCATACATTCACATATATGAAAAAACTCCCATAAAGAAAGCCATTTTCTATTATTACTACCATTACCATGCGTCTACTTAAGAGGCTCTTCCATCTCCTATCGTACCATCTCTAACTACCTTCCTATCATACCATCTCTATCTACACTAGTATTATATTTGTCCTAGAGGATGGCAGTGTTATGTATTAGGTTTAGTTAAATGAACAAGCTAATGCTTTTCACATCTTCAAGTGGAAAGCAAGTTCAAAAACTATTTTTTTGGTATGGCATACTACCAATCAATATATGTAGTGTATAGTTGGACTATTGCAAGTATTTATTGTTTTTTCCATAAAGATCATGATTAGTATTATATTAATTAATGTTCAAAGTTAAGAAAATAGACATCATTTTTAAAAATGGTAACATACTATGTAACTATGTCAGAAATAACACTAAAAATTAACTATAAAGTGGATGACTAGGATGACTATTCTTGACTTGACATTACATGAAGAGATATTTTTATAAAATGTTTTGTTTATCCCTAAATTTATACAGAGTGTAACGTGATATTTATATACACAATATTTTCAAACATAAAAGATGAAAAATAACAATTCACTTTTCTTTATCAAAACCATATAATAAGAAAACATATTTTCAAACATAAAAGATGAAAAATAACAATTCACTTTTGTTTATCAAAACCATATAATAAGAAAACATATCAAATTGATGACAAGAATATACATTAATATGATAACGATATTGTGAATCTCTATATGTTAAGAAGATACATTGGGTATGCCATAGTGTTTAAGAGAGTCATGCACATGCATACATTGACAAAAATAAATAAATGCATCCATTGATTTGTTAACTAGTAATAAAAATTTCATGATCTTCAGCGGGATTCCATTTCCTACTATTTTTATCAGTTATGAGCATTTTGTACTTTTTGCATAGGTTTTTTTAGTTCTCAATAGTTATATATATATATATATATATATATATATATGTATATATATGTGAAGTTTTTATATTTATTCAAAAAGTATTCATGGATTATTTTCATCTTAGTTTCTTAGTTTGAAATGATTCCTGATACAAGGCTCAAGGCTTATTTGATGTTATATCATATTCACTACTTTATATAAGTAAGTTCAAAGTTCAAAGATAGTTCAATTTTCAAGTCAATTAATTACAATCAATTATCCTCACATAAAAAATTATTTTCTTTAAAATTCTTTCAAAAAAATTTCAAGTTTACAAATTCTATGCTGGATTTGAAGGCATAGTTGTTCTGACTCCTTTTCAACATTTCTTTGGTTCCAAATACTTGATGTACAAAACATTTAGTACACCTAAGAAAATGTGACCATGGATTTTGGCTAGTGTGTGATAGTGTCCAAAGTCTAGCATATACTTGGTATCTTCACACAAAAAATATAAGTAAGTAGGTGAGTGTAACATGTTATAGTAGACATTATTAATAGATTAGAAACTCTATGCAGTGCCAACTAATCCTTGTTGGAAATTTTTCATTGGCACTTTGTATTTTTTTCTACAACGAAATCAACAATTTACCATATTGAAAACGCTAAATTTTTTATCGAAACATTTTCTCCACCCTATTTTTAAAATATATTTTCCATCCATCAATGCTATGTTATAGAGAAAATGACCATCTTATCCATCATATAATTAAATATCTTTCTATCCATAATACTTTAGAAAAAATAAAAGACCAATAAATTACTACCTTATTGCCTTCAAATATCATTGATCATAAACCTACCCATATACAAATTAATCCGGTTTCACTAAATAATATCCAAAATTAATAACTAAAAAAATTGAAATGTTATCCTCCTTTCAAAACTATAATATTAATCTAATTTCAGTAAATAATATCCAAAATTAATAACTACTTAAAAAATTAAAATGTTATCCTCCTTTCAAAACTATAAAACTATAATAATGTCTCAAACTTATGCTAAATTTTTTTCATGGCATCCCCAATCCATTCAGTAAACATAACATTAACATTGAATTGCATCCTAGTACAATTCCTATATGGAAACAAACATACTAAAGGTCGATGTTCAAGAAGAAATATAAATACCTACATCTTTATTGGTGGTTAACTTATTTTATTGATTAAACATATATCTTTCCTTCTTTTGAAATAAAGATGAAATAACTTGGTTTATTCTTTCCTCAACCATTCGTGTAATTATTTTTATCATTGCGTCTTATGGGAGTATGTGTTTCCTCTCTATTATATTCCAATAAAAATATAATACTGTAAAATCAATCTTTCTATTTTCAAACATTTATTGATATTATATTCACATTTTATAAGTTTGACGTACCCTATTAGCTTTGAACGAAAATAGTTTTTAGACGATATTCTAAAAACAATATTATTTTATCTTTGAACGAAAATAGTATTCAGTGGATATTATAAGAACAATATTATTTTAATTACATTCTCAAGTAATGAGATGAGAGAGACTCTTAATATTGTTCAAACTAAAATAATTTAAATGAAATTATACGTTTTACTTATATTGAGATGACTCATGATGATGTTTTTGCACTTTATTTGTGGTTTTATATTTTAGATAACCAATCATTTTTTTACTTTATTTGTGGTTTTATATTTTAGATAACCAATCATTTTTTTACTCAATTTTGAACAAAGGAAATGACTTAAATTAAAATATTAGTTTCATGGTAATGGTATTGATGATGATGATGATGATGATTAACATTCACTAAGATTGAATTGGTCTATCAGATCTTAAGAGGGTAAATGATTACTTGCGATTCTTTAGAATTTTGTTTATGTACTCGAAAAGCATAAAGAGAATTTTCCAAGATCACCATAATTTTGTTGAGTTAAGAGATTATGAAGGTTGGTAGTGTGACAAATATTTTGAAAATGAGATCTAATATATGTATAAACTGGACAATCTAAGAGAAAGTGATTTTCATCTTCAACCTTCTTAGTGTCACAAAGGTGACACACTCTTTCATCCCATGACATTTTAGGAACTGACCAATGCCTAATTTCACTATGGATCTCGTGAGAATTTGTTCTTATCTTAGTAATGCTTATTTTTTTCTTTACTTGGCAAAATAGATAAATAATTTTGATCTTCTAGAATAGGGTTGGTTACATCCTTATAATACCTTAATTTTCTTTTTTCCTCTAACTCTTTATCACACCACATTTTCTCCTTAAATTTTGATTTGACGATTTTTTTAATAGTTTATTTATTCTGCAAAATGGTGTCTTCCATGATTCCCCAATAGTTTAGCCAAGAGCGGGCATCTTTATGCCATCCTCGCTTGAGTCGATGGTGGTTACGACTCGATTTTGAAGCAATTTTAGGAAGTCTCTTGTCTTCCATATTGTTTAACTTGTTCTTATACATTAGGTATCTATTCATAACCATGTTCCCAATGGGGGAGATGCTTGTTTCTAGGAGGAGGATGAGATAGGGTGTATTTCCTTTAACTATGAGATTATGGGTTATAAAATTCTTTTGTATTTTCTCTATCTTCCACCAGTATTCACGAGAGATACTACAACCCTAGAATTCACATACATAAATAATAACATGTGTAACAAGAGTCTCAAAGATGAGTTTCTTCTTATCCCAAATCCAAAGGTCAACTGATTTACAATTGTTTTCAAACCCATAATAAGCTTTCCATCCCCCAATAATCATTTTCTCAATGCTATAATTCCAATCGAACTTGTGGTGAATACCAATTCCAAGATATTTGTATGAAGTCACTTCTTCCAAGTTGTTGTTGTCATATACGAAGGTATCATAAGTGATCTTATTGGATTTAATAATCATGACCTTAGTCTTATCTATATTAACAGTCATACCCATATTAGAGCAAAAATCCTTGAGGATTCTCAATTGGTTTTCAAGATCATGAAGACTCCTTTCCATAAGAACGATATGATCGACATAAAGAAGAATATTGATGACTATATCAGTGAGACTAGGACTGACACAATGTACTTTATATTTTTATTATGATTAGATTTTTTAAAATTAAACTAACTATATTTTAGTTTTGAAATGTTTCGATATTTTGATTGAACGCTATGTTTATCATTATTTAAATTAAATTGTGTTGTAATAAGATAGAAAATAATGAACTTTACAACACAATATATAAAATGTGATAAACTTATCCCTTTATGAAATAATATTAAAAATATAAAATTTTATAGAAAAGAAGGATTTTGTCCAATTATTTAAAATAATAATTTTATTTAACAAGAACAATTGGTAGAAGTTATAAAAAAAATTATAACTATTAAAAGGGAAGAACAAAGTAGCTAAATAAGGGAATACATGTATTATTAATTGCAAATTAACCCCAAGGAGGAGGATGGGTTAATGATTAAGATAATAAGTAAGGAATAATTAAAAGGAAGGTAAAATTTCGAGGTTTACTTATATAAACCTATATATTAATAGAAGAAATTGATATTGTAATGGATTAATAATTAGCTAAATTATTAATAGAAGAAATTGATATTGTAATGGATTAATAATTAGCTAAATTAATGGACATAGGTGAACAATTTGATGGTATAAGAAATTACTCAATCAAGGGTTTGATTTAAAGGAAGGATCTAAAAAAAATTATATGTTTAAAAGAAAATTTTAATAGTAAATAATTTATAATATAGATAAAATAATAAACATATTTCACTATGAGAGAACACATAAAATAGAAAGAAATTGAATTTCTTATATAGATATAGGTTCACTTGAGATTTTCTTATTCAATTAAAAATTGCTCATTTTTAGATGGAAACATTAAATTACCTCATATTGTTGGAGAATTGAGGAATTGTAGAAGTGATTAACAATGAAGAGAGAGAGAGAGAGAGAGAGGTGGTGGTGGTGGTGGTTTCAAAAGACACCATTACTACATTGAAGCACATGTGAGCATAGCTCAATATGGAAAGAATAATAATCAATTGATTGATTCAACTTAATTTTGAGTGTTGGTAGTTTGATCCATGCGATCATTTATATATACCTAGAGAAGTAAATAAATTTTTTAGAATGAGAAAGACTTATTCCACTTTGATCACCTTAGGCATGCCCAAGATCCAAATCTTATTCCTCAACCTATGCACTAGTCAACCTCCCAATCGACCTTCCATTTTCTGTAGAGTGACATTAATTGATTCCATAACTCAAGAATTGGGAATATCTTTTTGTTCTAATGAAACACATTCCCCCACCTTGATCCCCTCCCACCCTCCATAAACATAACTCTCATGATATTTAGGAGGTGGAATTATCTTTGTACACCCACTTGTAATTGCAGCTTTCCAAATCCTAAGCATAGCACAAAGTTTCATATACTTAGCTTTTGCCAATGGATTCGTAAAGATATCAACATCTAAGGATCTATCATGCAATAAGAAAAAGACACAACTTTCTTCTATACCAATTGTCTCAATATTGTGTATGAAGTTCCATGTTCTTCAATTCACTATGAGCAATAGGATTATCAACTACTTTATTGCACTTTTATTATCATAGTATACTATAGTCGACTCCTAAAACAAAATCCAAGCTCACATATTAGATTACAAATTCACACTACCCTTGTGCCAACATTAATTTCAAATCTATATTTATCCTTTATGGTCAATAAGGAAATGACTTTATAATTACTACGATATCCCACTATAAGGATCTAAATACAATATGAAACACATAGCCTAAAGTCAACTTCTTGTCATCTCCATCATCATTTTAATTACAATCAGTATAAGTGACCAACTAGTTTCCATTTTTTCTACAATACTTTATACCAATTTGATATGTACTCTTGATATAACAATCAATTATGTTTATGGTGTTTAATTTAATCTGTTTTGGATCTTTCATGAATGCTACGGGGAATATACCCCTATATTGGGTTTAGGTACAGGAAGATCGTTGACTTCCCTTAAAAGAAAGTTCTACTCTTAAGCTACCCCAAGACTATCTAAATGAAATGATGAGAGATATGAAAGAGGGTCAAAGGGTGCACCTTTAGTCCTTGTGGTTGGTGTAGACCTCTTTCACTTCTTGCAACCTCCTATATTGTAGGTGTCCTCCCAAAGATGACCTGCAAAAGATTAGGAAAACAATTCTACAACACATGCAATCTATACTTATCACTTTCAAGATTTAGATATAGAATAAATGCATAAATAAATAAAATCATATAGACATGATGTTTTGGGACAAGAATGAAATGTTTTATTAAGATTCAAGACAAAAATGGTTACAAGCTTTCTCGACAATCGCTCCACGAACCAGGTCTATGCTCCTCTATCGTGGCTCTAAGTGCACCTATCCCACGCTAGCTTCTCACAAAAAACTTATCACTTGGGAAAAGGGAAAGGGTTGTATAAGGAGAAAGCGATAAAGGAGAAGGCTGAGGCCAAAACTTAGAAAGGGATGCAAAACTTGGGCTAAGAAGGGGAAGGGATTTTTGCAGAGTTTTCTTATTCTCTTCCTTGTCTTTTCAAATGACACCCCAAGACCTCTTTTTATATGAGAAAAATATGGTTATTTGGTTAGGGAACGAGATACAAGGGGTAAAATGGTTAGGAAATCCTCTATAGCCCATAAACTCCATCAAATTACTTGTAATTTTTGGAGGTAAATGTGGGCTAACTAGTATGAAGCTCGTGTATGTATGTGAGCTAACTAGTATGCAACTCACGTATGTACACAAGATAACTAGTATGCAACACTCGTGTGTACGTGGGATATTAGTTCAACAGAGCGCGTGCATTTTCCAAAAAATAGTTTTTAAGAAGAGGAAATGCCAATGTCTTGTATGCATAGGTAAGGAAATTTTGGACTATAACAAATGCACCCTAATGTGTGAGGTCAAAAGAGCAATTGATGGCCAAAATACATTACAATATCTTTACCAGTGGGAAGGCATGGAGGCGAGTGAGCCCGGGACGAGTGTTTAGGAGCGTGCCATATGAAAAACAATAATAATCTTTCCTAGGTGGACATACCCATGCTCTGGATGAACTAAGAATGGATGCCAATCAAGTACATTGCAGATCAATGTCATATAAATTTCTATATAAAGTGTATCCGCAAGAAATACACAATGGATCTAGATCTCAAAATTATTTAAAGATATACAAGTACAATATAATATGCAACTTCAAGAAGCATTGACACCTGTGGCTGGAGATGAGGACGTCATAGCTCGAGAAAAAACTTCAAGATCTTCAAAATCTCAAGTAGGAGTATAATAAGAGTGTAAGACTCACCATCCTCAGGTCTTCGACATGCCATCGGGGAAAGACTGTAGGCTCTCGATCATCAGGCAAAAAAATTAATTGATTTTGAATCCGAACTTGACTCGACTCTCGGGATGGCCGACTCATGGAAGTCAAGAGATAAACTATAGGATGACTGACTTAGGTTGGATAAAAATTTCCTTTGGACAAAAGCACGAAAAAATAAAGAGACTAAGGTAGCGTAATATTGACATAAGTCTATGATACAGGAGGCACCACAAACTCTCCATATGTTTGGAAGAGTAACCAAATGGAGAAGGACACAACTCTATATAACAAGAACAACTTATAAGGTCATACTAGATCCCAATGCTTGGCTAACAGATGGAAGGATTTTCTTTGTCCAAGGGAGACTATATTGCTATCGAAAAAAGAGAATGTATATCCCATCCCCTCTTTTTGAAATATTTGATTTTTTTCTATTTTTCAAAGTTTTAATGAGCTTGAAAAAGAATAAAAGAATGCTACGTTACAAAGGAGGAACGAGTGTCACGGATAAGAAAACTTTTTCCAAGCGCATGAAACATACTGATGCTCAATGCAAGGAGACATATGTAGGATAAGGACACTCGAGAAAATTCCTCCATGGGTCAAGGTGTCAGATCGCAAGGGAAAAAGTGTTGTAAGGATTTCATTTAAGGAATGCTTTGAAGGTTCAGTTAGTAGAAGCATGAAGTCAACATTAGGCCAAAGACGCAAGGATGAGACATGCGATGCGATTAAATTTGACACAACAAGAATCCTTCCATGTGAATTTTTACGAGCCCAGAGAAGGTAAGCTCGATGGTTTTTCACGTTTAGAGATTGTGAAAAACACTGAAAGACGACTCTAGAGTGTTCCTTTTTTGTAGTTAGTCCAGTCGGTTCAAAAAAGGGTTAAAATTATACCAAAAGTACGTCTCTTCAAAACTATTTTAGTGAGTGTGATTGAGACAAGATCACTCATCTATCTTTTCAATTTTAAGGAGTTTGAAAACAGATTAACTATGTACACTCACAACATTTTTCTAAGTTTAGTCTCCTTAGCCTAAAAAAAGTATAAAATATAACTTAGGAGAACTCTCTTGGCGAGACATGTCTCCCGAGGCGTACCTTTTTCTTGGATAATCTATTGGCCGGAAAAAGGGTTAAACTTATGCCAAATATATATTCCTTTTGGACCAATTAACGAGTGTGAAAGGAACAAGGTCACTCGAAAATCTTTTCATATTTAGGGAGTTTGAAAGGAGATTAACTATCGACTCCAAGGGGGTTCCTTTTTCATAAGTAATCTCCAATGCCAGAAAAGGAGATAAACCAATACCAAGGAGAATGTTCCTTTTTAAAAAATTTAGTCCCTCGGGCTGTCACATACCCACTACCTAAATCGGATTTTTCTGGTTTTCTGCTAGACCAGAACCCCTAATTATCCATGGAGGCCCAACGTAAGATGACACTTTCTCTCTCCTTCTCCGTTCCCATGTGATTGCGGGTCATGTTCACAGTTCAATTTGAACGCAGTGCCTATTTGTATTTCGCGCCTCGGGGCTACAGTAATGTCTAAACATTCGACTTTGCAACCGCCAAACCCCGACAGGGCTAGCGACCAACCAATGGGAATGAATCCCTACAGGGTCAGCAAATGGACAATAGGAACAAATCTCAATAGGGGTAGAGAACCGCCAGTGAGAACAGGCCCCGTCGTGCGGTTAAGTGGAATACAGGTGGCAAAAAGGGAAACTCGACACGGTAGTCGACATGACAGGAGGGGGGCCCCACTTCACATGCTACACTATTCCAGACCCCCCCCCATTAAAGACAGAAAGGTAAGGGGGATCCAGAATGAATCCTCAGCCGTAGATCTGAGCGGGTGGACTCTGGCCATCTAGATCTGCTCGCTACTTACCTTTATGCGCATTCATGCCCCAGCGTAAAGCTGGTATTTCTACCTCACATTGGACGGCCATCCCAGACCCAGGATCCTCTGAGAGGATCCTAACCATTCGTCAGAGCCTGACCACATGCTAACTCTCGAGGTTTATAAGTTTGGACTTCAGGGTTTGAGAGCACAGGGTAATATGTCCCTTCGGTATCCCAAATGCTGAAACGTCGAAGTGTTGAACGAACCTCAATTAGAGATTATTCCCTTGCGTTAAGCGTTGGTCGATATGACCTCTTCCCATATGACCAAAACCTCTCTTCCGTTGGGATTTATCAAGGCAAGAGCCCGACCTATTGTCAGCAGGATTCCCGAATCCCCGATTCCCGATTTCCCAAAATGGTTAATCTCTCAACACGTCACCTCCTTAACTCGGACGACCCCACACTGCTCCGGGGTTTCCACCTTGGAGAGTCTCGATCCCTTGTCACCAGGACTCTCGACTCCGCGATCCCCGATTTCTCGTAATGGGAGATCTTACGACACGTAATCGGACGACTTAGATCTATCCCAGGAATTCCATAATGGAAAGTACTGATCTCTTGTCAATAGGAATCCCAATTTCGCGATCCCCAATTTCCCGTAATGGGAGATCTTACGACACGTGGCCTCCGTCAATCGGATGGATTAGATCTATTCCGGGAATTCCACAATGGAAATTCTTGATCTCTTGTCAATAAGAATCTCGATTTCCTGATCCTCAATTTCCCGTAATGGGAGATCTTACGACACGTGGCCTCCGTCAATCAGACAACTTAGATCTATTCCAGGGTTTTTCGCCCTTATACACTGGAGTCTTAACCCTTGGGTAACTCCTGACAAATCCAACAGCTGTCGGGTTTTTCCAGCCGAGATTTGATGACCCAGATCGGTTCTTACCCATGCATTCTCCATGACTCCTTGGACGTGGAAAAGATCCACGATCCAGATAATCTCATGGACCTTGGAGATCTACGATCCCAAATTCCTCACTGCCCACGAAGACACGGAAAACAAAGGGGTAAGGAATTTTAATGCCCTAGTCTCTCCTACTAATCTAATGGTCTTGGGTGACCGCATATTCCCCGACGAAATCTTGTTCATCGATTAATACCTATAAGGTTAAGGTACTTAACCTTCCCGCTCCTTCCTCTGATCTGACAGTCGTGAGTGACCATAGATCTCCCGACGGGATCTCATCCGTCGATTTGTTACTTCGTCCTTATGTTGTTATCTCGGTTTTCAAGAGGATCGTTCCTCCTTATGCAGGGTTATTACGGCCTTACGCCTTCACAACCGCCTTCCCGGTTCTTGATGGGCTTTTCAAGGAAGGTATTTCTATGGGGAGATTTACTTAGGGTACTACCTGAGGTATGTAAGGATGGCATCCTCCCGAGAACTAGACGTGAAGTCTAAATTTGATCAGTACGCACACAAAATAACGAATTCATGAAGAGATAAATCACACGTAGTCTTTCCATGTAAATATACAACTACTAGTACTGATCAAAACACCATATAGTCATTCTTATAATGAAATCATTCACAGTTTCACAGCTTATGAGCATAATTATCAGAATAAGGACACACACACACACACACACACACACACACATATATATATATCAAGATGGCAGAGGCAAAACACTTATCAGAGATAACACCAGGGTCAAGCAACTGCTGAGAGGGATGCTCGTTTCCACCCAACCATAGGCTTAGCAACTCCCAGCAGATTTACCACTAGCCACCCCCGAGCTGAGACCACGATGCTGTGAGACTGTGTCTCTGTTTTCCAGTGACTAGGAGCGAAGGTTGCAATCCTTCCTCTCTGCTATCACTCACTCTGCATAATTCCAAAGTTCTCCCCTCGCGTCTGCCCCCGCAATCGCTTCTACCCCATGCCTTATCATCTCGCGAGGTTGTGTGTGGCGCGATTACCGTCGCAATGATCAATTCTAAAGGCTCTATGGATGGGAGGTTTACCTCCCATCCCTCATTAAACCATATACCTACCAGCCTGCGAGACATTTAATTCAGGGCCAGCGAGCCGCTTTTGGTTCTCCGGGCCAGTGGAGTCCAAATACGGTATTAATTCTCGGTGGAAGTTAACGCCACCTTTTCA
>JZKD02S1107364.1:60045-71012 GCA_000966675.3 Picea glauca
ACTTCTTTCCTGGGATTTTTCAGGGATGGCTTCGGACCGTCTACTGGATCCGCAAAACAGTCGGAGCGACAGAAGATTGTATTGCTGGAATTGGAAGAACGGGTATAAGTCATACTCAACATTTTCTACAGATCTATGGACAGCTTTAACAGAGCAAATTCTTGTAGTCTCTGACGACTGATATTACTAAAAGGCAGTGGAACTGATGATTTAGAACCTGCATGACGTTTATTCATATAGGAGATGGGCATGGCTACTGAACTTTCGGAGCAGCTCACCAGCGGCAAAAGGCCAACTGTGCGGGCTCCCCAACTGATACCAAATTAGGGTTGAAATTGATGCCAAAACTGCATACAAAAGCAATGACAAAGCCTTGTCGCGTGGCATTGCACTCAAAATTCTATCGACAAAAACTGGAAAAGAGATGGAAAGAAGTCAAATACGAAATACAAGCGCCACGTTGATACGACAACCAATGATAACAAGGTATTTTTTAGAATCTTCATTTGAAGTTGGTGGATATCAATCTGATTTCATCCACGTATCGCTCGCTCAATTCTGAGTTGATTTCTTCGTTTAAGTGCAAGATTTCAAATAGAAGTTATAGATAATAATATCAAAGAAAAGGGTACCGATTTGATCAGGATATTTTCGGCACAATATCTGAACCGTAGAGTCATTGAGTACTGTTATATTTTTACCATGTGAGAAGAAACTTAGCGTGAAGGCATCGTAGTTGAAGACATGACAGGCATGCATCAACAATAGCGAATGTAAGGTCGATCTGCTGGGGTTTTCATTGATTGGCCATTAAACAGACGACACGTTATTATTCCTCAACGCCAGTGAACGGCTTATAATTTGTTTGCCGGCCGACTCTGTTAGTTATCAAAATCGAATGGATGACTTGTAAATTGCCGACTCTACTGGTTGAGCAATATTTTATTTAGAAACTACAGGTAAAAAAGACTAACTTTTGTATTATACATTTTTTTTCAAATGAGCGTACATGTCACATTTTTAGGCGGTAGTTAGACCTGCCATTTGAGGCTATAATCTATCACGTCCAATCATTGAAGATTCAAAAATATTGTTCCTAAAAGCATTTTTATCTTTTGTTGGCAATAGGAAGAAAAATAAATTTGGAGATTCCACTTTCAATCCTTTTATGACAAGTGTTTTGTGTGAATTTGAGCAATGCATAATAAATGGGATAATAAATAATTAATTCATTTTTTTCTCATATTTATAGTTTTTTTCTTCTTACCCATTTATACATTTTGAACTAACTGAGATGATGCAAGGCTTATCACTGCTTGTTATAATAGTGTTCATCATCCCCAATAATTCATGCCATTTCTATTTTCATAAGTTTTAAAAGGCATCTATCTATATCTATTTAAAATGTTCTCACATGTTATAATTTATTATGGATTCAATAACAACTTTTAGACGGCTCAAGCATGTAAACCTACTTGTGACGCTAGTTGGTACATTTCTATGAATGACGAAAGATACTTAACCCAATGTTGAAATTAGGGATGAAGGTGTCTACACTAAGATTACAACTATATAATGAAAATGGAGGACATGTGGAGGTATCACATTCTTGCGTAAACGCAATCTTCAATATGTATTCGATAACCATTAGTTTGCAATGGGTTGTACATATTGTATTTTTGTTAGTGATTATCTTGCTCCATGTAATCGCTTGTGATAGGTTGCAACTTACATTTTGGTTCTCTCAATAAGAAGTATTTAAGGTATTTTTATTTATGTATTATTTCCTTTATCTTTTGTATGTATCGTTCTCTAAGCCATAATCTTAGAAAGATAATTGATATTATTCTATTTCTGAAGGGATTTTTTTATGTTGTCATGAAGGGATTGCCCTATGTTGTAGCTCTTTTATATACTTTCGAGGTCCAAAAGAAGTACTTAGCCCAATATTTCAAGGATCTAACTAAGGAGGATCAATAGTATTCTTGGTAGTACTAACAGATTACCCAGGTACATAAGAGTAGTTTTCTTGAGTGTTGCTCCTAGTGTCACTATAGCAGTCAGGCAGTCGAATGGAGATTCGAGGATCTATGGCTGGTTTCAAGATATCTAAAGGATTCACGATATACTTGAGGGTTGAGGGGAGTGAAATTATAGGTTCAAGTATTATCTTATGCGGTACTAATCAAAGGGGTACCAATAGGGGTTAGAGAGGTTTCCAACAAGGTGAAACCATGTGTAGTTCTTGCATGTATTCTTCCAAAACCACAGTTTTACCGACTGAATGGTAGATCATTATGGTTCTTTATTGATGTTGGAACACATCTCTAGCCTAAAAACAGTTCTTAAAATCTGCGGAGGAAAGAGATTTGATTCTACTTGTAAGGTAATAGAAGAAAATATGTAGAGCAGTAGCAAAATTATTACCAAAAATAGTTAACAAAAAGAGATCAAACAATAAGCATGATGACAATATAAATGAAAATGATGATACCTTTACTATCTTGAGAGAAAAATTCACTTTCCTCTTCACGGAGGAAACCTCCAATAGATTATAGCTCAAGTACAAAATGATTTCACAAGACAAGCTTTTCCATGATTTCTACCCCTATATATACTATTTATGTCTTCCTCAGAACATTCTAAAGGAAGAAGTTTCTAGAGACGAAACCTTTTAGTAAGTCTTCTTAATTAGATGTGTTCACATTATTACATTGGCCTTATTTACTAACGACAACCTTTATTACATATCAAAACATATTATTCTATGTACTTGAAGGGTAAGGGAGGTTAGGACCCTAACAATCAAGTGGTAAAATATCTACAAGGGGTGTAATACCCCTATTTTCCCCAACTTGTAATTAATCATTAATTATGGTTACCATGTTATGGCATGTAAACAATGTAAAAGTATTATTGTTTAGATTTCCAATAACTTACTGTGGGGGTGAAGCCTTGAAGTATTGGACATGATATCACTAGAGGAAAGAGTGAGAAAACTATAGAGAGGGTTCATTATGTCAAAATGACTCAAATTCTCTTTGTTGAAATAATAAGCCTCATCCTGATCCCAAGGAAAAATCAGTTAATGAAAGAAGGACTGGTTGTTGAACAATCAACTAACCCCATGAATGGAAGCATGGAGAGTCTGGTTGAGAAGCTAGAAAACTATCAGGTTGAACTACCACAGAGTCTAGTTTTCCTGCAGGCCCAGACTGACCCAAATTTCTTCTGACAGAAAGAACAGGATAGGTCTAGAACCTCCCTAGGGAAAAAGGAGAGGGCGTACAAGAGAAGAAGGAGACCATTCAAAAAGAGGAATAGCACATGAGGTTGTCCAATGGAGAGGAAGAACTAAAGGAATTAATTTGTTCTGGTTAAAGGGAGAGAACACAAAAAAGGATCTCAGAGAGTTTGCAGAAAACATGACCTAAGTAGAAGGTCGCGAGTTTGATGCTCAAGGAGCATTTGATAAACCTCGTAGAGGTTGTGATAGAGAAAGGATCTCTGAGAAATTGCAAAATTTTCCTAGTGATATCATGACTTGCCACGAAGGTGGCCAGAGAGCTAAGAATGAATGCCTCTATGCCTACGGTTGGGTGGAAAGGGGAACACCCACAGACAGTAGGTTGGTGATCGACTATAATAGATAAGTGTTCCATAGACACTGTAGACTTGAATTTAAAATGTATGATTGAATTCTTGCATTTTCTCTATACAAATACATCCTTGATATATAGGGATGATGTTATGTTATTGTATCTTGTTTGGATGTTAGATAATTGTGACTTTGGCAGTCTAGCCGACCAAATATTTTGAGGTACAGTTTGACCATTGTCCCCTGTCAATGGTTTTCTGCTTACTTCTACCTAGAAAAGGAAAACTATAAGTAATTGGGTTCTAAATTAATTTTGGACATAAGGATTTGGCCTCTGTATTGGTTAGAGAATTCCTCAAAGGGATTGCTAAGGGATCAATTCCACAAGTAAAGAATTGGGATAGATTCTACAAGATCATTTAGATCCAGTCAATCCCTCGAATTTCCTTTCCCTGTTTGAGAAATTGAGTTTCTTGAATGGAAGGCGCTTTCTTCAAACCAATCATCCAAGTAACCAGGGGCTCATGCCCACAGACTTAACCAAATTTCGGCTAAGAGTTAGGAATGTAGCCTCTGGGGCTTGACAAAGTTCCATAGGACCAGGGCCTTGGAACCCTTCGCCACACTAAAAAAGGAGCTAAGTTGTTCGGGACTCCAAGAGTCTGGAGCTCTAGGGTGAATGAACACTACAATACCCAACTACGTAGAAGGCAACCTGTCGGACCTGTAAATTGATGTTTGACCAAAATTTGGTGGTCATTTACTCGTTATCATAGGATTCATCCCCTTTTTAAACCTCGATCCACCTCTTGGTCACGAAGTAATGCGATCCATAGATATGAGGCTATTCAGGATCTCCCCTGACCATTGGATCTACGTCGTGGTCAGTCTGGTGTTGACCACTTTGGGACAAAATAGGTGTTATACCACCAAAACCCCTTGAATACCAGAGTCGCGAAGTAATGTGGGTCATCGATATAAGGATCCTTCAAGACCCCTCTCGACCATTTGATCGTAGGGACGTGTGTATCACATCGAGATCACGTGGGGTTCCACATGTTGAGTATTGGTGATGCCATGTGTAGTGGCCTTGTGACATAATAAAGAGATGTTGGTGACCCGAGACATGTGCTACGCATCTTGCCACCATGTTTTGGGTTGACAGGTGTCCCTTTAGGAGTGGCCTAACATTGAGACCAAGGAACCTTTGAATTAGAGTTATGAGTTGTTGATCTGGGGAGTCCATTGAGAACCTCTCCCAACCATCTGATCAACTAGTGGAAGGATAGCGTATAACACTCCGACGAAGTTCTAATCCGGGAGGTTCGACATGTTGGTGAATGTGAATATCGTCGAAGCGTCAAAGGCTGGAGTGACGTGACATGATGATGTCACCTAGGGTGATGTGGACCCATAGTAGGTGTGCCATGTGTTAAGAACTTGAATAGATCTACAAATATAATCACCACAAATACTGAATACACAATAGAAACACAGAAAAATATAGAAGAAACACACTTTATTATTACCAAACTCTTGAGGTAGGGCAACACCATACAATGGATCCTATTATGGAAGGGATCCTCTCCTCATCACTTGCCTCTTCGAGGGGGCAACCTCCTAATGAGCTTCAACTCCAAATACAATATTTCTCTGCATATCCCATTACATTGCTTGAACCTCTTTATATAGTGCTACCATCACCTAAGAACATTCTAGAGGAGGTATCTTCTAGAAGCAGGACCTTCTAAGAAGTCCTCTTACATTTATTATATCTAACTACCCATTTATTATATCTAACTAGCATAGTGGGCCTTATTTAATAATATAGTGGACCTAGTCCACCTTACATTGAATGGCCTCCACTATTATCACTATGGGCCCTCTGGGCCCCCACTACTACCTCTCTAGCTGCATAATACCGCGTGTCACCCTAATCTGTGACTTTCATAGACCTTATGTGTCAAATAGACCTTGACACATGTCACCAGTTGATTGGGCCACGTCTTGTCTTCTGCCAAATGTCTTATGTTGGATCAAACCAAGGAAGATTATTGGTCATACAATCATTATTCATCTCTTCAGTGAAACCCCACTTCGGGTGATTCAGGATGAAAGGTGTGGAGTTTCCCTGAACATTGAAGTCGCGAAGCGACAAGGAATTTCAATCTGAGGATGCTTCGGGACCTCTCTTGACCGTCTGATTTAGACCATGGTCAGTCCAACGTTGACCACTTTGGGAGTAAAAAGGAAATTACACAGCCAAACCACTGAACGTCGAAGTTGTGAAGCAACGAAGGCCATAGATCTGGGGATCTATGTGGACCGGTCTCGACTGTGGGATAAAAGTGTATTTGGAGGTTGTTGGTGAGATTTCATACTGCAGAGCTCTGGGCAATTCAGGGTGTTAGAACATATTCTCCAATAGGGTTGAAGGCCGGAACCATGTGGCATGATTCTGGGGTTTCAAGACTCCGAATGATATGCGAGTAGAGAAAAGGGTGTTTAGTGCTAGAGCATCAAACATTAAAATCCCTTAAACCTATGCATTGAACCAGCGCGAATATCAACCGTTAGATTTAACAGTGGATTGATCTCCACCATAAATGCAGGAGTGTTAGGGTAATCCGGGACTTCGTGACTCTGGGAATGTTTCAGACATGGACAGGAAGAATGAAGGGTCAAAGGCCCAGTAATCACAAAGGCACGGGGAACATTTCCGGTAACCGCCCCTTCAGTGGCCATGTCATCGCTAAAGTATGACAACCTTGGTCAAGTCTGTGCCAGGTGGGATGGTACGAATGAGGTGAACCCACGTGGGTGCCACATGGCCTTTGACTAATGATGCTTGAAGATATTTGGAAGGGCATAACTTCCAATATAGAGCTCGGGTTTGAGCATGGTAACAATAGTTGGAAATCTCTTGGAGAGAAAAAGGTGACGGAGATCTTGGGAAGAGGATTCAAGATGATTGAGAAAAGTGAAGATTTGATTTCCCATCCCTTAAAAAGGGTACTTAAGGGGTTGGGTGTGTTACAAAGTGGTATCATAGTAGGAAAAAACACTTGGCCTGCTTGGGCTCATGAAAGAGTCAAGTAGTTATTTTTTTTCTTTCTTAGAAAATTTTAAAGGAGAGGGCACCCTGCCCTACCCTATCTACAAGAGAATGAATCAAACACCAGCCTCGATGGGCCAAGAAACAGTCATAAGACTAGTTTACCAAGGATAATATGAGCATGTTGAGAATATTACTTTCATTCAGAAATTATCTGCATAAGTTTCTTTAGGAGAAGGATGCAGAGTAAAATTCAGTTGGGATTTTACCCAACTAGATTGAATCATACTAGATTGTGGCAGAAGAAGCATATCATTTATTTTGGAGAAATGATCCAGTCCTACAAAAGTGGGATTATACCGAGAAGCATTAATAGTAAAACTTGGATGAAAATGGAATACAATTGTTTTAAGGAGTACTTGAGTCCAGAAGGAAAATGTGCTGAATAGGTGGCACAAATTGCCAAAAAAGTGGGTTTATGAAGCCTATGTTAATTAAAAGTGTTGATTAAATGAAGGAATTAGAATTGGGAGAAAAATACTCCATGTCTAGAGGCCTCATTAGAGTAGGTGAGATCCACCTACTTGACCTTCTATAGCTGAAAAACTTCCTACTAGGGTAATCCCTCTTTGTAAAATAAAAGGAGTCCTATGGGTTGAGGAAAACCCTCATGGAAGAAATGAGGTGACACAAGCAAGTTCAAAAGCTCACGGTTGTACTAATGGAGTGTGTATCCATGTTAACTCAAGGGCATGTCCATGCATAAGAATGCAAAGAGGTAAGAAAGTGGGATATATTTGCACTACAGACATAAGTGAAATTATTGGTGCACAAGGATATGCTAGAATGCATATGGAAACTAGGCATGTTATAACCTATGGTGGGTTGTAAAGTATGGTCCACTAATGGACCTTTCAGATGAGAATGACCTTATGTCAGTAGGAGTTAACAACAAGAATGAAATGTTGATAATGTTGTGGCCTATTACCTTAATAAGATAGGACTGTAAGGATTAATGAGAGATTGATGCAAGGTCTAATTAAGGAGGTGTAAAAACACCTTTGGGTGACCAATTCATCATATTGATGTCCAGAGGTGGATGGTAGCCATATGGGTATGGCTTGGTATACTCAGATAGCTATAAGAGGGAGTTTAGGAAAATATTCCCTTGTAGAATGAATTGAGGCATGAAGAAGAGACTAGAAGTGGTTATCATACTGCCTTGAGTGATACAATAACTACCCATATGAATTCTAAATTATGGAAGGTTTTTACAGTAGAAAGGGGAAAAGTGACCCTTGTTGTTTATTTCCATGTAGAGAGGGAAACATCAGTATGAATTATGACTGTGAGACTAGTCATATGATTGACTGTAATCTCTCACTAAATAACACTAATATTAAAAATAAAATATCAATGTGAACGAATGAGGTAAAAAGGTGCAAGCGATGCACCTACATATATACAAACATATGTACACATTCTTAAAATAATAATATGTCTGCAAGCTCTCAACTTAGAGGGAATCTCAGTGTTGAGTGTCTCTATGAGACTTGTCATAAGAATTGCAGCAAAATCCTTGAGAGGAGGATCTGGAAGTCTGATATGTCGATGTGTACGAGTGACATGAAAAAGGTGCAAGAAATGAGCTTGCATTATGAATGTTTAGCTGTGTTTATTTATGCTTGAGTACATGGATGCAATGCATCGTAAGGTTGCTTGATATAAGGACTGATATTAAGACCGAATATATATGAATGAATGATTTTAAAGTAAATATGTATGTGAGTTTTGAAATATATCTATGATAGCTACACATAGGCTTATGATTATGCATGTGGTTAAGTGCATCATGGATGTAAGTTAACAAAACAAGGAATATGTGTGGATAAATAAGTTGAATGCATAACAAAGATGCATATTTATATTCCTTATGGAATATTTGGTAAATAGTTGAATATAAATCAAGGTTGAGGCCATCAAAGATAGTGATGGATATGCAATAAGGAATTTGCATGCTGAAGGACTTTCTAGTGGAGGAACTGTGTGAGGACTCTGTCAGGAGAACAAAGTCATAGCCTTAATGATTGTTGAGAATTGGGTAGTGGGATGCAAGTGTGTGTGTGTGTGTAAGAAACTTGGATTACATTCTAAAAAAAACGTATGAGTGGAAGACTAACAAATGAATGTTCACCATTATGATAAATGAATGGTAATATGAAGAATGCACAGGTTCATGATTCATTGTGAAAAAAAGGTTTGTTGTTGTAACATGTTGATTTACAAAGAAGGTTGAGGTGAACCTAACTAAGACTGCTCAAGGAAAAGAGCATGGAGATCAAAATAAGAACTAAATTGCAGAAGCAAAGAAAAAGAAAAGTAGGAATACTTTTCTCATATTAAAAACTTTGAATCGCTTAATAGAGTTGTAGTCCTTAAAATAACAACTATGAAAACAAGTACAACTGGTAAAAGGAAAATAAGCCAATGAGTATGTTTAAATGAATAGGATTGGTTGAGTCGTGTTAAGTAAAGACAGTGAGGCCTTGGAATAACTCAGCTGGACTGAAAGTCCCAGGATGTGTAGAAGGAGTTGGAAAAGGGAAGAGCCCTTGACTCCTTTCTTGTTGTATATTATGTTTTCTCTAGGAAGAGAAACTGGTGTGTTGATGAAAGTAAATGTTTTGAAACCATAAGGATGATGGTTTTATGACTGTAGAAACAATTGAGAATTGTTGGTGTTGCACTCATGAAAACATTAAGGATAATGTGAAGAAATGCATAAAGATATGCTAGGACGTATCTGAAAATGTTTTAATGATTTGAATGATATGATACATGCACTTTTATTTTACATGATGACTAATGTATTTGTGGTATATGTCATGTGTAGAAAATAAATTGAAACTATTGGGAAAGACAGTTACCAATTATGGAAAACCTCAAGCAGAGGATGAATACAAGAAGGTTTTTGTTGAAATTTGTTGAAAGGACTTTAAAAGTCCCCATAAATCACCACTGATGAGGCAATATCAGAGAGGGTGTTGAAATCCAGAAAATTTATGTAAGTGTTCATGCCTATTAGGCATAAGGTATGAAGGGATTGGGTAAGCATCACTTCTGAAATATTTTATTATTTCAGTGATATATAATTGAAGTTGAGTGGTTGTTAGATGCCATTGATACCCAAGTAGGGTATGATTTAGGAAAAGAACCCGAATAATAGAGAGATGAAGTCTATGTCAGTCAAAGATAATTTATAATACTTGCAGGAAAATCCATGAGTAAGGAGTACCATGGGTACAATGACCAATCTAGGGAGATTAGGAATAGAGGTGCTCATAGTTAGCACACTGCATGGAATGCATTGAGGAATTACATAAGAGGGAAGACAATGGATTTGCATCGAGGAAGGAGGACCTTCCACTACTCCATTTGAATTGTGTAGTTGATAAAGAAAGGAAAATTTGGGTGGCCGTGAGTATTGGCACCCTGGTTACTAATGAAAGAAGAATGCTTGGGTGCATTCAAGATAAACTTTTAGTTTCATATGTGTTGATTTGGGATCATGATCATCCTGTAGCAAGGAGCATAGTTTTGTTGTAAGAGTGAAGGAGAATGATTAAACCTTCTGGTGACGAGGTTAGTTTATCTCCAACACACCATGATAAATCTCTTATCATAAGTGTGGAAAAATTGAACCCAATATAAAGGGTACATTGGGAATGAATGTAGTCATGAATATTGGCACATGGATTAAAGTATTTTCACAATTAAAATTGCATTGGGAAAAAATTAGTGTGTTGAAAGGATGCATACGTAAATAATGATATTTCCTTTTTCCTTGTACCCTTGAATAGATCAAAATGACTTGCACTTTTAGTATGCATAGTCTTGTAGGAAAATCTCCCTGCGGACAGGTAGATTGCCTCAAAGAGCTTGACCCTAACTCTAAGACAGAAAATGCTTAACATGGACACTGACTTCCTTTCAAATCTATACAAACTAACACATGAGAAGGAAGGAGAACAGAAGTACCTATTTATCGGTGTTTGTCCCTGCACACTCCGAGTTGAGCTCCGATCCTTTGCTCCTCGCTGAGTCCTGTAGACAAACAAGATACGACCGCTTCCTATTCTATTGATATTAGCTTGAAAACAGATCTATCTATCAATGATAAGTTTATGTAACATTAGACAAAACTAGAAAGAAACAGGCCAAGCGTGTCATATTAATGAGAATAACGACAACAATACTTACAATCGTAGATGCGAATGTGACAACTTCGTCAAGTCCCCTTCGTCTAACCCTTGC
>JZKD02S1107364.1:78642-93175 GCA_000966675.3 Picea glauca
GGTGCAAGCTTCCACGCAGTAATTGTGGATTTACCCTCCAAGGAGCCCGAGTGAGTTTGACCAATGTCTGCTCCAGGTACAGTGAGACTTCCCATCACCGTCACCTTGTGTACGACCCTAAAGATTATGGCCACTAAGGTTACCAATTCGCAGTCAACCCCTGGGCGGGAACAGTCGACAGTCTGATCCGAACGTACGAGCGGGGTATCGAGCCCAAAATCAACTAAAAGGCTTCCACGCAGTAATTGTGGATTTTCCTTGAAGCGATCCCCATAATACGATCTGACCACCACAATCAATTAAACCACGGAGGGTTAGTCCCCGTAGCTCACCCGAATGCGACCTCGTGCGTAACCCCTGTGTGATTGGGGGATCCCAGACAGACTTATACGATGATTGGATTTGACTCTCCCTAACATAGGATGCTACTATTTGTTTTGGAAACTTTGGAGATTTATGCTCACAGCCTAATCCAAAGTACTAAGCCTAGTCTACTGTTGGTGGAGGATCCTAGAAAAGAAAAAGTTCCAAATAATTTTTAATTAGCATTGATTTTATGGCCATTCTTTAGGCAAAAAGGGTGGATGGAAGTGAAACGAATGGAATTATGACTTAGTCCCAAAAAATGCATAAAAAATGATAAGAATTCATTTCTTTTCGATGAACATCTATCTAAGGGAGAGAGAGAGAGTTCTTTTCACTAACAAGCACTAATAAGGAGTGTCCTCAAACAAGTTTTCTCCAATCAAATCCTGATGTGATGCTAAACTTTTGAGATGCCTTCTAACATGCACAATCAATCATGAAGATGTTTTTTTATTTTTTGCATATGAATAATGATCAATTCAACACAATGCTTGTCTTTCTAATTATTGTTTTGTATGAATGAAAATCAAACTAGCACAAGCAAAAGTCATACAAACAATACACCCTTTTGTTGCAATCAAAACGAAAGGCGAAAGAAAAGAATCAATCAAAGAAAAACAAACTTCAAACCCAAAAAGAAAAAGTTGAAGAACAATGATCTTGACTAAAATCAAGATGAAAGGATCTGTAGGCCTTTGATGACCTTCACCAGAGTTTTTCATTCAGTTGATGAGGAGAGAAAAACAATGCATGGGTTTCAAACTTCACTCAACAGAAAAACTCAATAACAATAGTGAAGAAGGCTACAAAATCCAAATAGTAAGATGTTCGTTCTTCAAGCAAAAGACAGATATCCAAGTTGGAAAGAAGAAGGATTGACTCACAAGGTTACCCAACAAGAGAGACACAGAGGCAAAACCCAGAAAAAACAATTCTGGGAGGTTTATTGGCCAAAGGAGGGATGGCGCTCTGTTGCCAAAGGCAAGGAGAGTTATAGCGCTCTGTGAAAAGTTGTTAGGGAGCGTCGGCGCTCTGTTAACACAGGGACAGGGGCGCCAGGTTCAAAAACTCCCAGAAATGTCAAAAAATTCAAAAAATTGCAATTCAATTTCGACAATTAAGCTGAGTATGATGGGGTAGGGAGACAATCAGCTCATGAAACCAATCAAAAGAGGAGTGAACCAGGTCTGAAATGATCAAGGGGTAGAACTAGGTCAATGAGGAGAAATCAAAACTAGAAGTTTCGATTTGAGGCTATCTCCCCAGCGGAGTCGCCAGTTTCTGTTGTAGGAAAATCTCCCTGCGGACAGGTAGATTGCCTCAAAGAGCTTGACCCTAACTCTAAGACAGAAAATGCTTAACGTGGACACTGAATTCCTTTCAAATCTATACAAACTAACACATGAGAAGGAAGGAGAACATAAGTACCTATTTATCGGTGTTTGTCCCTGCACACTCCGAGTTGAGCTTCGATCCTTTGCTCCTCACTGAGTCCTGTAGACAAACAAGATACGACCGCTTCCTATTCTATTGATATTAGCTTGAAAACAAATCTATCTATCAATGATAAGTTTATGTAACATTAGACACAAACTAGAAAGAAACAGGCCAAGCGTGTCATATTAATGAGAATAACGACAGCAATACTTACAATCGTAGATGCAAATGCGACAACTGCGTCAAGTCCCCTTCATCTAACCCTTGCCTGAAAGATCCACAACCTGGATAACAACAGCTTCACTGATCACTCTCCTTTGGATGACTGTGTGTTTCCTATGAGATCATAGGTTTCATGCTAGCAATTCTTCCCCCTTTCCACCATCATAGAGCTTGCTTATATAGGTTAAGAGGAGCTTAACCTCTTGAGTTATCTTTAGAACAAGTTGGGGAACTTCCTCCTCAGATCAGGGATCTCCTGATGAAACCAAGAATTCGAATGCAACTTCCTCCTAATCTTGAAAGATCCTCCCCTTATTCTCCTCAACGGGCCAACTACTACCTCAAATTAGGCAGCGCTCCTTCAAAAGGGGCATCAGAGCATTGTAGCGCTCCCTGAGAGGCTTGAGGGGAGCGCCAGCGCCCTAAAGGTGGGTAGCGCTCCTTCAGAGGGGGAAGGGGAGCGTGATAACGCTCCCTGAAGCCTTATAGGGGAGCGCCAACGCTTCCTAGGCTGATATAAGGAAGCGCTCACCCCTAAAAACTTTGATCAGAAGCTCTCTTTAGGTGTTAAGAGTTCCTTGAATTCAGTTAACCAGTTCTCCTTCTCCAAACCCAGTGTATGAGATTTTTTAAGTGCCTTCGTAGTTTCGTCGTCAAGGCGGTATGCTTGAAGAGCATTTGCGACACTTATGAACAACTTGCGACACTTGCGAAAGTTCTAAGGAAGATGTGACACTTACGACAATTGAGAGGAATATGCAACACTTATACAGTTGAGTAAATTTGACGTGTAATAGAATGCCCCCCAAAGCATGAAGTTAGAAGATGCGAACTTATAACTGAAATGATTTGTAGACGTTCAAGCAAGGGTATAGACTCGGAGAACTTGACGGAAGCTGCACACAAACATCCAAAAAATATCATGACATGTTTCAAAACCCAAGGCAGGCATACCTATGCTTGGGTGATCAAGGCTTGCAAGATATGGCCACCGTAAAATACACTGCGGATCCATAATTGTATTGATGAAAAAGGTATAGCCACCGAAGATACAATGTGGATCTATACTCTGATGACTCGGACTGCTCATAGCCATGAAGAATACACAGTGGATCTACGAGATGACAAGACATAGCCATGACCAATACAAAGTGGATCTATGTGACAGTGTATGTGTTCTTTGTCCAATAGAAACTCCTTCGCAGCTTGGGCAAAGCATATATCAAAGTGGTTACTCAACCCAGGGTCTTCTCACCAATCCCAACGTGGATCGCCTGAGGGACTGTATATCAGAGAAGGGGATGACTGAGCCTAGGCTTGGAGCGTGAGTGTCTACAAGGAAGATGAGACACTTATAATTATCCCCTTTGTTCTCCATTTCTATCATAAATTTACCCCATAAGTTCTATATTATTCTTTATTTATTTACAACATTGTTATCGTGAAGCACTATATCTTATGTTCGTGACACCATTTCAAGACTGAACAAGATACTCCCCAACTATCATTCAACAGTGTGACCCCTGTGAAAACAACTTACAACACCAAATTTATCTCTAGATAATTTTTTGAAACCCCTAACCCGCATGAAGCCACGAACGTTAAGAAACAAATCTAGTAGTTGGTTTTAAAAACCATAACAAGACCAGAATGAGAATATATGCGGCCCCAAACCAAATTAAAAAAAAAAAATTCACAGAAAGTGTGGAGAAGCAAGGTCAAGAATCAGAACTTGTAGGACTAAAGGCTAAAAATTTCTTGTGTTGAAATCACATCTACCTGCATGAGAGATTTCTCGAAGGTGAAATTGGAGTCTCTTTCATCAGCATGCTCAAGACTTTAAACCAAACGTTGAATTGTGTCATGAATTTCCCTCTGGTGGTTTGTGTCTACATCTCTTCTGAATATGTAGAGGACCATATTCCATCTAAACCTTGACATTTATGCTGCAGGAAATATAGTTTCTCCACCATTCATTATCTGAGTTGATGTTATCCTCAGAAGAACAAGTAAAAGATATATTGTTGTGTCAATTTCTTTGCAATTTTTTCTCTTCCAAATAGGGGTTTGAAATGGTATTTGGTAAATAAGTAAACTGCTATTTTTATTGGGAGTAATCCTTTGCTCTGCCCTGGTGTATTAAAAATCACTTGGGATTGAACCTGGGTCATGAGCCACAATCCAAACCAAGTGTAGAGCGATGTATGAATAGGATACATGCAAACTGCATGCCAACATGCGTACCAGGTGGAGACCACTACATGTAATGCAATGCATGTAGAAGGAGCTTAACAAATCATCTGCAAGCTCACTATTGAATATTGTTTATTTAATGTAGCTCGCCCTTCAATATTCTATGTTGTTGTGTGGAATCTGTGTTGTTGGGAACAATGGTTGCATGACTTTACTTATGAAATTAAAAACATTAAACAATTAAATTACATATATTCTTAAACGTTATATATTGTAATTAAGACAAATTACATAAATTAAAGAATATAATAACCTCCTCAAACTTTGGAGCAAATGTAGCAATTGAAGAAAAAGTAACCAAGTGGACTATCTTTCAATCTCTTTGTTCTCGATAAAGTTTTCAATCTAGTGTTATTTGGATAAAGTTTAGTGTTTTTTTGGATAGATATGTAGATAAATAGATTTACTAAACAGTCCACGAGACAATATGGGCAACTGACGTTTAAATTATGTGCATTAATATCTAGTATAATAAAGAAAGAAATCACCATAACTAAATTTAGTGATGTAAGAACATGTCAAAAATCATGAACATAGCTTTACTCAACTTAGCTATCCCCATCACCTTACATTAACAAAGTCGTGCTCTAAATGTTCTTTAGAACATAAAAACTTAATGGAATCTAATTCGAAATCAATTATGTTACTCTCACTATGACGTATTAGTGGCCACAATGCAGTTATCTGGGATGAATAATCATTGTTAATCACAAAACATATCCAAAAGGTGATCTTCCCATAATACTTGAGAGAAAACTTGATGCTCACTCAAGAATGGAACTTTAACGAGTGAATAAAACTTGAAAGTAGTTAGCTCAACTTCTTTCAAAATCAGATACTCAGCTCAAATGTGTTCTGAATAATCTTCATTTTTTTCACACGATCGTTTCACAAAATTAGCCTAAAGATCTAATACTTAATGCCCTAAGAGTCAAATATAACATTTTTTTCTCAAATCCTCACATTTTGTACAGACATCGAAGGATATTGATAGGAAGGGTGGTTCAAATTTGCTAAAGACGAGATCCTACAATAAAAATCTTGATTCATCATCAAAATCTATGGAAAATTTAAATCAAAATGCCAATAAAGCAGAATCATTTATGTAAAAGCAATCTGTGACATGATACAATTAAGAGTGGGATTACTATGTGATAGTCAAACATTGTTTACTAAGCTCCAGGCAAGCAATTTAGAATCAATCTCAATATCTTAATCCATCATAGTGTAATTATAATGTGAGTTTACCAAGTGGACTAGTTGAACATGAATTAAATGTAAAGTTTTACCAAGGTAAAATAAAAAATGAGTAAAAGGACATAATTGTTCTTTTCATCATTGCGGTATAACCAAATTTCTTCACTAAGACAATAAATGACCAAAGTTTCTTTACTTAGAAGCACTAGTTGTGTGAAGATCCTACAAATAACAGAAGAGCCGTGTGATATCGTGACCATGATGGTCAAGTCAATTTCCTTCTAGAAGACGATGCAATATTACATTTCATAGTATTAAATGTTTGCATGTTTGTGTGCACCATGACAACATACAATAAAAGTTATGGGGAGGAATGAAAGTTTAAGACGAACCTAAGTATATTGTAATGTGGCACCATAACACGTTACATCTGGACTACTCTCTATCGCTTCACCCAGTCCTACTAACACACATGGACAATAAGTAATGATATTCATTTTTATCAGCTAGTGAAATCTTGTTTTTTTCTTTATATTTGGTTCTACTAAAAGCACGTGCTTTCTACCTTCTTTCCTTCTTGGCAGGGACTTGTTGCTCCACAACTCACCTTGTTAATTTTGGATCGCCATGTAGTGGAATAAGATTAATTTGCATATTGTTAGGATTATAATCAAAGGTAATAAGTTAATAATGTATTGGCTATCCATTTTCTCTATAGTATTGATGGATGGAAAGATATTTAAGTATATAGTGGATAAGATGATCATTTTCTCTATAGTATTGATGGACGAAAAATATATTTTAAGATTACAGTGAAGAAAATACTCTAATCAAGAATTTAACATTTTTAAAATGGTAAATTCTTAGTAAACTTGGTTGTAGAAAAAAATACAAGGTGCCAAGGGAAAATTCCCAACAAAGGTTTTTGGCACTACATAGAGTTTTTAATATAATAATAATGTGTACTATAACAAGTTAAAGTTACCTACTTACTTATATTTTTTTGTATGAACATACCAAACATATACTAGGCTTTGGACACACACTAGCCAAAATGTATGGTTAAAATTTCTTAGGTGTACTTAATATTTTGTACATCAAGTATTTGGCATCTTAGAAACATTGTAAAGGAACCACAACAATTGTTCCTTCAAATCCAACATAGAATTTACTTAGGGATATTTTGGAAGAAGTAAAGAAATAATTTTTTTGTATGAGGATTAATGGATTTGAAAAATGAGTCATCCACCATGAAATTGAAAATCTAAAGCCGAAAATCTAGGAATTTGTAGTTCGTATGATAGCTTAGGAAAAATAAATTTGAACATACTTATATGAGGTGTGAATTTGATGTCACACCAAATAATCCTTGTGTAAGGAATCATTTCAAATTAATATAGGAATAATCCCTAAATAATCTTCAGTAAATATATAAACTTCATATAGCTATTGAGAACTTCTAAGAAGAGCTGCATAAACAAAACAAAATTCTTAGAAATGACAAAGATTGTAGGAAATGACATCCAACTGAAGTTCATGACACTCTTATTACTAGTATAAAAAATCAACATATGCATATTTTTTTGTTAATGTATGCATCCACATGAGTCCCTTAAATATTGAGTCATACCCAGAGTTACTTCTCAACATACACAGATTCATAGTATCATTATTGTTGATGTTTGAACAACATCAAGAAGACATTCTTCCATATATATATGTGTGTGTGTGTGTGTGTGTGTGTGTGTGTCTGTGTGACATGATATTTATACTGAAAGGCGTACACTTATTGACAATGGGCACATTTAATAGGTTTTTAGTGCTTAATCAGTTTTGTATGGACAAGATTAAATATTGATAAAATATTCTTAGTCGTCCCAATAAATTAATGGTTGTGATTTCAACCACTAACTTCCTCACTATTATAAAGACATCTGTTTACATGTTTATTTTTTTACTTTTACTTGATCATATTTAAAATTTACTATGGTGACTAGTTGATTGCCACATCTGAGTGATTAACAAAGATTAAAGTTTAGTAGTCTCTCTCAAAGTTTATAACTTAGAATTTGTGTTGTTTAAAATGTGAAAATTGATGACCATTATTACTTTCCATTTCTTTGGAAACGTATCGTTTACTCTCCACTTCATCCACCGTTTTCCCTCAACCGTCGCTTTCATCTCTACTTACTCGACTGTTTCCTCCCATATTCCATTAGGACCGCATTCAGTTTTGATTCTAATTCCTCGCCATCCTAAATGGATTGCCTGTAGTTATTGTTAACTGCCAGGTAATTGTATGAGAAATTATCGCTTTCAACTTGAGCATGGAGTGGTTTTTAGCACAGCTTCCTGACTCGAGTAAGTATGGAGCGGTTTTAGCACATACACGATTAAGCATTGGCTTTTGTTTAAACCCTATATTTACAAAAAAACAGATATAACTTTGTCTTCTTCAATCAACCAAATTCCTTTGGATTCACGCCGAGGGTTTACTGGACAATCTCAGTAATGGAGTCACACAGAAATGTTGAAATTGTTCCAGCATTGGCTTCTGTTCAAACCTTAGAGTTACAGAAACAAATATAACACATTTTTTAACTTCCAAGTAATTGTATGAGAAAGTCTCGCTTTCACTTTCAACTTGAGTGTGCAACGGTTTTTAGCACAGTTGCCTGATTCGAGTAAGCAAGGAGCAGTTTTAGCACAGTCGCGAGTAAGCATTGGCTTCACTTTACAAAAAAAAATATAACTTTGTCTTTTGCAATCATCCAAACTCCCTTAGATTCACATCGACAACGTTTCTTGTTGATTCCAATTCCTCACCATCCTCGATGGGTTTCCTATAGTTATTGTTAACTGCCAGGTAATTGTATGAGTAAGCATTGGCTTCGGTTTAAACCCTATATTTACCAAAAACAAATATAACTTTGTCTTTTTCAATCAACAAAACTTGGATTCACGTCAAGGGTTTAATGGACAATATCAGTAATGGAATCAGACATATATCTCATAGAGTTACATAAAAAAATATAAGTGTCTTTTCCAATCATCCAACAACTCTCGATTCGAGGTATTTTCATGTCCAAACATTGTCATTAGAATTTTAAATTTGAGTTTTTTTTTATTTTCATGTCTGGACATTGTCAATTGAGTTTTGCAATTATTTTGTTTTAACATAGGGTTAAAATACTTTAAGTTATGGAATTATTTTTATGTTCAGACATTGTCATTGTCATTTGTATTTGCAACTAGTTTAAGCAACCCTGAACGAACAAAATTTTATGCACATCTTAACTCATTCTTTAACACCAGAGTGATATTCCTATTGAGAAATTTTTATTTTGATCCAAGTAAAAAAAATGAATGCATGACTCTTTAATCATTTTGGATTTTAGAGAGTATTGACACTGGTTTGATCCGAGTAAAAACAATGAGAAGCGGACACCTATTAACTTTCCGAGTAAACACAGTGAGCAGCGGACACCTATCAGCTTTCCGAGTAAACACAGTGAGCAGCGGACACCTATTGGCGTTCACCAGCGGGTAAGGCGGTTGAACTAGATTTTAATATAAATTACCATCTCTTAGTCAAACTCTCTAGAAGAACCATTTTTATTGAGTTCATTAAGACTATAGGCATATACCTATCAGAGATGGGCACATTTAATAGAGTTTTAGCTTTTAATCTGTTTTCTGTGGACAAGATTAAATATGAATGGAATATTCTTTGTCGTCAAAACAACTTAAGGGTCATAAATTCATCTATTAACTTCCTAGCTTTTACTCACAACAAATTAAGGGTTATAATTTCATCTATTAACTTCCTAGCTTTTACAAAGACATACGTTTTTTGTTTACATTTTGACATTTACTTAATCATATTAAAAATTTATTAAGTTGGCTATCTGATTGTCACATGTATATGATCTTAATAGTGGAATATGTCTACTGTGAAATATGGCCGGTGTTTCATTTTGTTTTGTTTTTGAGAATGTGACAAGCGTATTTGATTGCTATTAATTTAATTAGGCCGAAAGGCGTACACCTATTGGAAATGGGCATAATTAATGGTCTTTTAATCTAAAATCTTAATCTCATGGTTAACAATTGAAGATGCAGGCATATTCTTAGTCGTCCTCCTAAATCAATGAATGTGATTTATTGTTCATAACTTCCTTGCATTTTATGAATGCATTCATTAACCTGTTTACTATTTCACATTTACCTAATCATATTAATAAATTATTGTAAGGCCATATGATTGGCAGTTTAGATGATTAACATAGATTAATATTTGTGCAAGTTGTTTTAATTAACCTATTTTAATTACGCAGGAGTTTTACCAGCTGTAAGCCTTTTGGCGTTCACCAGCTGCGAGTTAGCGACTATGCTAGTTATAATACAAAGTATAAATATATATATAATAAATATGTAGTTATTTATTATCCAAGTGATGCATCCTTTCATGGATGGTCACCATATGTTCTATATATATGGAACACTCATCATTGTAATAATATATTCATATACAATATCATCTCTTATGAAAAATAAACATGTTATCGAAGCGGGATCAGGCTTAACTCCCTCATAGGAGGGCCCAAGAAAATAAGAGAGATAGCTTGGCGTGGTCCCTCTTCAAAGAGAGTGACGAGGTACAGATGCATTGCAGGGTAGTGAATGTCCTGGGGACATGTTGTAGTTATTTTAGAGCTACCCATAGGCCTTGGATTCGTTGGTTGTGAATTCATATCCCGGTGCACATGACGAGGTACAAATGCATTGCGGGGTAGTGGATGTACCAGGGACATGTTGTAGTTATTTGAGAGCTACCCACAAGCCTTGGATGCACTGGCTCTGAAGTCATAGGGGTGCACATGATGAGGTACAGATGCATTGCGAGGTAGTGCATGTCATGGTGACATGTTAAAGCTATTTGAGAGCTACCCATAGGCCTTGAATGCATTGGCTATGAATTCATGTTGTACTATCGATATCTGATGAGTCTAGAGTGAAGTTTGTATACTTCAGAGACAAGCTTTGGCATGATGAAGAATGTCTCCCTCGTTGAGAGGGAGTGTTGATGTTTGAGCAACATCAGGAAGACATTCTTCCATATATAATATATGACATGATATTTATAATACAAAATGTGTGTGTGTGTGTGTGTGTGTGTGTGTGTGTGTGTGTGTGTGTAGTTATTTATTATCCAATGGGACATATCCTTTCATGGATGGTCACCATATGTTCTATATATATGGAACACTCATCATTGTAATAATATATTCATATACAATATCATCTCTTATGAAAAATCAACAATTATCATATTAATCTATATTCATGTCATTGATGGTTTGGTATGTTTTCTTGTCATGTGGTTTTGACGAAGAGAAGAGAATTGTTATTTTGCATCTTTATGTTTTTTTTTTAAGGATTTTCTATCAAAATATTAACAATATGTACATCAGTGCCACCATGGAAAAAAAAACCCATATAACGTTCAAAAGTCTAGAAGTCTTCTAGCCTACCTAGAGGGAAACCGAGCCAGTTGATTGAAAAAACAGAACATGAGTAACAAAGTTTTCAAAAAATTAACATTACCAGAAGATGACACAAGTAAACTAGAGAAGGAATGTAAACAATAATAAGTTAGAAAAACCAAAAAACCTTAGACTAATGCAAAACAAATTAGTTTTCCAAATCCTGAACCTGCGATACAACCTTGGGTCGTTTCACATCATCCTTGGAATCCAAATGAGAAGGACCAACTTCCATGGAATTCCCATCACTCTTTACCAACTAAAGAGTGCTTCCATTTCTTTTAACTAACCAAGAGACCATATATATATATATATATATATATATATATGTCCCTCCAATTTTTGTCCCTCCAAGGCTTCCAAACACTGGATGATTTTCCTGTAGTTCTTTAGGAAGCATTCCCACTTCCACCATGGTTTTAACTTGCCAATATAGTTCTTCATTCCTATGAAACTTGGTATCTTTGTTTCTAGTGCATCCCAGATCAAGGACTATGTCCCCCACCTTCTCATCAGCCTCATCATCATCATGGAAAGAACACAAAAGCCAAACTTTCTCCTCCACAAAACCCATCATCTCCTTAGCAACAAATGATACTGAGTGCTCGTAATGGCCAACCACAACCTCTGTTGCAAGAGAAACCTTGGTATTACGGCCCAAGGAAGATGTGGTGTCACCCTTTCTTAGAGATATATGAAACTATAATCCAAAATACAAATCTAGCCATACACAAATATAAGGGGAAACAATAGAAAGAATAACCCTCCAGGACTATTACATACCCGTGAAAAGGAGCTTCCTCCCATGCTCTGCCATAATGAAGGTTTGTATGAAGCCGAACAGGTCCTCAACCATTGAAGCAAGAGGGATTGTTATCACCAACAACAACAACTCTGGACTCCTGCTCCACTTCCTTCGTTGGCTCCGTTGACACATCATTCTCATAAAATCCTTGTGTGAAACATGAAATTCTATGACCAAACATGGAGGAATGGACAAGGGATGGGATTGCGAGTGTACAACCTTCATCACCCTCCCCTACATTGCATTGATGGCTCATAGCACCTCCATATATCACTTGCGCGTGGATTATTAGGCCATCTATCATCCCATATGGGTGTTAAAGTTTGAAGGACAAGGGGTGGGATTTGATTCGCTTATGTCTGTACAAATCATGAGACCATTTTCAATAAAATCACTCTGGGTGCAACCACACGTTATATCACTACCTCAAGGTGTCCCCTGACTCCAAGTTAGGAGGCCCTCATTGGAATTAAACATTTCCTAATGGTGAAAATTCCTCACTTTCCAGCATTAAATCCAACCCCTTTGGGCTTTCATCTTTTATGTTTGAAAATAGTGATTTTATAAATAATAGACTACTTTATACATAAATCTATGAATGAAAAAAACACTTTATAAAAAGATGACTCAAAAATTAATATTAATGTAATGTCAAAAACATTCATTTACTTGCTAATTAATTTCTAGCATAGTTACATAATATATTACAATTTATAATTTATAGTGATATATATATATTTATTTTTTAAAACATATTATTATCATAATATTTATAAACACAGAGAATACCTGCAATAAGTATATAATATATGCATTGATTGGTATTATGCCCTTGCATTCTACATTAAAAAATAACATTTTAAAACTTGCTTTCCACTTGAAAATGTTACAAAAATATTAACTTGTTGAATATGAAACTACCATCGTCTAAGACATATCTAATTCTAGTGTAGCTAGACATTGTCTATAGGAAGTGGAATAGCCTATTAAGTAGATGCATAGTAGTAATTGTAGACAATGGGTTTTCTTATGGTATTTTTCATTTTTCTTTTTTTTTTTAATATTATGTGAATTTATGATAATAAAATCATTATTGTTCACAATCATTATATTTGGTTTGCTTACTTGTTTTAAAAGATTTATGTTGTTATCAATATTAATAATATATTAAATAATATCCATCATTTTATATGATCAAGAAAAAAATAATTATTAATTATTTCTTTGTTTGAAAAAAATAAATAATTCTTCAATATTTAATTAAAATGTTTTATTTCCTTAAATACAATCCATTTCCTTTTCTTTATCAATCTCTATTCAAACTTTACAAAAATATTATATATAATAAAAATATAAATTATAAATACTTTTTTTAAAATTTAAAAATAATATACATTTTTTTAATAACTAAACAAAGGTCTAGCTTTATGAAAATATACTTGTAGCGTTATGAAATTCCTATTTCGAAAACGTGAGCTAACGTGAGATACTTTAAACAAGTGTACATCTCTTATTAAAATATAATTTAAATAATGGTTAGTTTAAATATTATAGTTAATTTTGGCAATTATAGTAGTTAATTAAGTTTTAAAAAATGAAATATATTAAGGATTTGACATTGCATACTATAGCATAATGTAAATGGATTGAATTGATATTTATATTTTCCTAACTTCAATAATAATAGAAAATGTAATATCTTAAAGCACTTTGGAGATTCACAAAAATGAAGAGAGAAAGAGGATTTTCATATTATAAAAAAAAAAAAAAATTTGAGAGAAGACAAAGGATTTTCATATCAAAAAATGTGTGGGATATATGAAAGTTCAGTTTTCAATCAGGGATGATTTTAAGGATGAAAAATTATTTTAAAATGTAGAAATCTTGGCGAATCTTACTAATCCTTCATATGCCAACTATAAATGTTTGGGGATATTCAAATTTCTAAGGATTTTATATAGTTTTTATAAAATTTTGACGATTTTTAAGATAAAATGTGCTTTCAATTGTTCCTTCAAACTAGCTTGTTATAAAACAGCCCTCTTTGGTAAATGAGAAAATGTGAGTTATAAAACCGCTTAACTTTAAATTAATTCCTCAAAGTCGCTTGCTCGCAGACACAAGACTCTACTTCGTTTGGCAAGTAGGCAAGACCGCATTCTTTACAGAAAATTATTTTCTTCCCATTGTCATCTATGTCATACATGTAAAATCTTGTATTCATCATAGAAAAACTAGTTTACAAACACCTTTTATTCATGACCTAAAGTCTACTTTACAAATACCAATATATTTACACAAGCTCTTGAGTAGAATACTCTACTCATATAAATATTTACACAATGTGTGGAGTATTCCACTTGGAAATGACCATGGATCGCTTGGGACATTTTATGCGCAAGCATATTTTATTCTGCGTTGAATTTTAATATTTTCTACTTCATACAATTTCTTTTTACATTAGATAAATATGTAAACTACAGTTTTTTTCCCGTTACCATATAATACATCCTCATGATTATGCACTTTGGTGGGCAGATTCAAAACTAAGCTAAACTTTTGTGTGTGATTTGAGATTGGTTGAGCTTCTAAGCATGCATAAGAGCTGCGGCTTCATTTCTCAGATTCGCAGCGGCACTGAACTTGAGGTCAGTTTCACAGCGATCCTGTTCTCCATGCCCCAGTGTCCGTCCCTCGCTCATATTCC
>JZKD02S1107364.1:107926-127086 GCA_000966675.3 Picea glauca
TATGGGTTTCTATTTTATGCATTTTATGTCATCTTTTTTCACCCTTCTGTCCTGTATACCTACACCAATGTGTTCCTTTGTCTGATAGTTTTCCAAAGAGGTATCACGATCCTCATTCTGACACCTATAGAAAAAGTTATGACTGTTTGAGAATTGTCACTCAACAACCATTGATTTAGCTTGCGGGTGAATCTGAATCATTGATCTTATTCTTGAAAAGACATCCCTTAAACACTTAGTTGTTTAAAAGTTGCATCCCTTATGGATAGTGTGAATAGAACTAGGGCGGGCATGGGACATGGTAGAATGATTTTTTTCTAATTTTTCCTTTTTGAAAAAAAAAAATAGAAAACAATTGTTTACATAGTTAAAAACGAAATTTACCCCTAATCAATTAAAAATGATATTTACAAAAATTACTGTACCCCCAACTAGATTTAAACTTGTGATCTCTAAGGATGAAACACATGTTTTTAATTATTAGGCCACTTCATGTTCCTTGTTCATATTATTTGAGTAAAACTATACATCCATGAAAAACTAAAAATGAGATTAAATAAACAATAAACAATAAACAAAATTAATAAATAATAAAAAATATTGAATAAAAAAAAAATGTGAAAAAAAAAATATAATAAAATAAAGTAATACATACTCCCTGGAAATGCGTGGAAGTTGGTCTGTATGGGTTTTTTTTAAAATTAAATTATGTTTGTCCTTTTCCATTTCTCACTTGATTTTCCAATATATACATTAATTAAATATGTTATAATATAATATAAAAGAATAATTATATTATACTATATCATATTCGACGAGGAGGTACTATACTGCAAGGGGTCACCGACGACAAGGAGTGACGATGACAGGGGATCATTGACGACGAGGAAGAGTGGAAGAATCGTTGATGATGATAGAACATGGACGACGAAGGAGTACGTGTGTCAAACTGGGGATGGGTGCACATATTATGCAAGTGACAATTTGTGGTAGTGCCACATGTTTGAGGATGCCAGCATGGCGACTGAGCAATGATGGGGTTGGTTAACTATCGGCTAACTTCAAGTTGTCGAGGGAACAGGGACCGCCAATCTCTGGATTCCGAGAGCCGTCGGATCTATCGTCGTTGGGAATAGAGTCAGAGTGGTCGAAGATCATGAGTGAATATAGCTACGACAATGAAAGAGGACATGTGGCATCGTCGTTGGAGAATGGAGTCGGGAGAGTCCAAGTTCTAGGGAGAGGGGAGATTTGACAATAAGAAGCTCTGACAATATCATCGTCAGGGAATGTGGTCGAAAGGTTGGGAGGACATGAAGTAGGTAGATCCCGACAAATATGAGAACATGGAATGGGTGCTACATTAACACCACGTAGGATGAAAAAACTGATAGAGAACCACATGGATGCCACATGGCAATGAGGTGGAAAGGTGAGTGAAGATTTAAGAAACTTCAGGAAGCCATCACTTTTGATCCAAAACTCGGATTGAAGCATGGTTATAAGCATTGGGAAGCTATCGACTAGAATAATTCAACTAATGGGTTTAATTAGAGAGAAAAATAGAATAAAATATAGATAACACTCAATAAATAAAGGGAAGGATAAAACGGGAGGAATATCAAAGGATTCCCCCACATGCTTCTCAAGACTAGAGAAATCGTGAAAAATGATATCATGCTAACATGTTTTTGTAACCATAGAAAGATATGAAATAAGTTATGCAATTAATATGACATTTACCAATGCATGAGAAACATAATATGCCTTTTCCTTTAAGAAAGTTTATGAACAAGTACCAAGAGTGAAGAAAATAGGGAGGAGAGGTTTTTCGAAGGTAATAATCTATGATCAAAAGAGAAAATCGACCACTATCAAAGATAATCATCAATTAATATCGAACCCCCAAACTCCCTCAAGATAGGCGAAGAAATAACATAGGCTCCAACAATAGAGGATTAGGCAATATGATCAAAATTTTGGTAGGGGACCCTTTTCCTTTCGCTTGTAAAAGAAAAAGTAAAAAGGGGGGTTGTTGTGGCCACAATAGGAAGTCAATCCATTATTTCCACAACTTGGTCACACAGATGGGGGAAAGAATACAAACATTGGGGTTAAGAAGAAAAATTTTGGGGACAATTCTCAAACCACTCCTCGAGTGAAACCCCCTTGCATACTTTGCGAAGCAATAGGTCACCCAAAAAATTTGTGTCCCACTCTTTTGGAGTTAACGAACCCCATTTGTCTACCAAAGGAAGCCTCATTTTTTCCCACCCTTACCGTAGTGATGTCGCTAGAATCCACAAATGAATATACCACCACACACAATAAAACATTGTGGAAAAACTACCCATGTACTATATATTCATATTATGGCCACTAGACCCTTCATTGTCCCCACCTCCCACACTTTTAGTACACATTGGTAACAGTCCATCAGATGACTCTTCCAGGATCCACCCAGTCAACATCACTACCAACCTTAGTCACTAAGTCCATTCCCTCCAATATTTACTACATGTCCACCTTAGTGAATGCACTAAATACTTGTCCTTGTTCATTATGTGTCTAATTGGATCACTTCACTCACATGTGTCCATTGATCGTAGAGTACCAAACTCATTTCATGACCACCATTCAACGTATTTTAGAATACCTCCAAGAAACAAGATCCCTTGACATTATATCCAACCCTAAGGGATATCCTAACTCTCCTACCTAGGAGCAGGAACCAACACAATCTTCATCAATGGCCTCCTCAATACAACAATGGTAGTAAACATCGTCTTCTACCCCACTCAATTCTCTGTTTAGTCCATGACAAGAAATCCTCCCTTCTATTGGATCCCAAGACACACAAAAGTGGGTGCACATATTCTACATTTCATTGTTCGTAGGATCAGTACCTTTAGTAATAATTTCATCACCTTTCAACATCAATACCATCCCACCATAATTAGGAAAATTCTTGATCCATGTGGATATTGGTGGCCACCCACCTATTCCAACCGGCTCCTCTTGTTCGTGTTTAGTTCAACATGTTCTTCTGTACTTATTTATAATTGTGGGTTCTACACTTCTGGGGTTGTTTGAAGGCCTACACATCTTCCAGGTAGATACTGGTGGCCTCTCACCTAATCCAACTGGATTATTTTGTATGTTTTCGTGTCAGCACAACTTGTTGTACTTCTAGGGTCGTTTTAGAGCCCTAAAAAATGTTTGTTTTTGCTCACCACAGTCAAACTATAGACATAGTCAGATTTTGATGGCTTAATGTGTAGTTCTTTGAAATACCTTTCCAAAGGGCTACCATGCGCCTAAAACAGAGGTCATATGAAAATTTTACGACCCCGGGAAATTGACGTACCAAGTTACCCATAGGGGCTCACATGACTTTTGGCATTTCACCTCCTAGGGTTAGGTTTTTGGATTTCTAGGGTTTTGGAATTCATGGGTAATATCAAAAAGGCCTATGGAGCCTCATTGGAATCATTCTGCTCAAACAGATGCATGTAGCAGCCACATCTCTTCTTAGAGATAGATACCACCATTCGAGCAAGTGTTTCAGTTCTGCAGTTTTACAGTTTCAACCCATTTCATTTATTCAATAGAAGATATTGTTCACTAGATATCCATGTTATTCTTCATATCTCTGTGTTTATTGTTTCCAGTCTGTTAATCAATTTGTTTCGCTCATAAATCTGGATCAGTGGTCTCAGAGTGATATGCAAAATTAAAAAATATCAAGGAGGCAACCTTAAAAGATCAATAAACCCTACTCTATTTTGAGTGATCCCAAAGTATGGATAGTGTATATATAGTATAGGTCAAGTTTACTAAGTACGCATAGCAAGAAATCTACTATGAATGGTTCTTCTCATTTAAAATTCAAATGAATCATTGTTATTTCCAAAGAAACAAATTTGCACATTTCTCAATCACCTTAACTTCACTCTATCACAACCCTAACTCGTGTGAATATGGTTATTGATATCTAAGGTGGGGGGGGAAGCAACTTAGTGTTTCCATGATGACTTTAGCTATCAAAATATAAAACATGGGGAGGTCATGTCAAGTCAAGAATCAAATCATAGAAAGTATAAGGCCATCAAGAAAACTCAAATTGACATGCACAACAACCACAACGATGTTGTGCATGCCTGAGTTTCCAAAGCTCGAAGCCTAAACCCTTGGGATGATTGTAGACAGTTTGAGTTTGTCAAAGATTTTAAGCAGTGATAGCACCAAATTTAACGTCAAGAGAAGGTAAACAGTGTAATTCTGAGTTTCCAAAACTCAAAGCCTATAACCCTAAGATCATTTAAGAAAAGTGATTGATTCTATTGAAGAGTCTAAATTATTTCACAACCAAGTTAACATCAAGCTAAGGTAAAAAGTATAAGTTTCAACAATCTAATTTTTGGTATACTGGAGAAACGTTGAATTGTTGAAAAATCTCAAGAAGCATAACAAGGAAGACTTGCATGGAGAAATGTAAAAATAAAGAAAAGACCAAGGAAAATCCCAACACCACAATTGAGGATAGAGGAATGTGTTAATCTCAGAGATAGAATAATAATAGGCACGATATTCTTGCTTATATTATCAAAAGAATAAGTAGAGTGGGGTAGACCCCAGGTAAAAAGAAAACATCTATCAAAGAAGATTAATAAAATACTAATATGGTAGCTAACTTTAATAGAATGGAACCTACAAACCCTTCTAAATCGTATGCCAATCCTAAAGTGAATGACACATTCCAAAAATCTAATTGGTTGGAATAGAGGCATCAAGGGTTTGATGCTGGAATTTCCCTTGAATTTTCACATAATTTCCAAAACTTGGAGGAACAAGAATACATGACCATATTTAAGGGCTTACAAACACAAATCAATGAACCTATGTTGGTGATAGTTACAAGACTCCCTATGGTATTTCCATGGGAAAAGGAGGAAAATAAACTAGCCTTATATAAAAAAAGGATCTTCCTTGGGTCCTGTGAAACAATGGAAGAGAACAGGAATGGTTTTAAAAGAGAGAATTTTCCCTCACTGAGATATGAGGTGGTCTTGCACATAATGAAATACATAACTTGTGATGGAAGGAATAACATGGTCTATGCATTTCACTTCAAATCGTTACATCATCGAAGACATTTTCTATCAACATACCTGAAAAGAACTTGAGCATTCCTTATTATTTTTTACAGTCTGTAAGAGAAATGAGTTCTAAAGTGTAGGTAGGAAAGGTGGATGCATTATCCCATCATGGGATTATCAAGCTAATTGTACATGATACATTGGATGAACAAAGTTGCAAAATCACTTGGGATAAGCTATTAACCATTAGAAAAGAAGAATTATTGTCCCTGCAAGCTAATATGAAACAAGAGGTAGCCCAATAGAATCTAGGAATAATACAAATATTGGAGGCAAGGCATGTATGAGAAAAAGAGGATAACACACAAGAACAACATGTCTTCAAAGGAATCATTTATAGGTTCAATATATCATGGTCCTTGATAGAAATATAATGGATGTACTACTTTGGTACGATCCACTTCAAAGGTCGTGGATTTCTTATTCAAGTCAATAATGGATTTGTTATCAAAGGGTGAGTCTATACCCAAAAAAGTAGGAGAGGGATCCTTCTCATCCACAATTTCGATGACTTTGAAATCCACATATGTTTACACACCTTCCAAGTCAACCCCATATCCTCTAATCTCCCATTACAAAAAGGTATGTATTGGATCACCATGCACAACTATATTGGAGAATAAGCTAGCTTATGCTTCCCCGTTGCCTCCCAAGTCTTTTTAGGAATGATATTTACATCTAATCCCACATCCAACATGACATCTTTAATGTCATAGTCATCTAAGTGAATTTATCTCCTTGTTCTTTTATTTTTACTTTTTACTCTATGGGAGTATCTTTCAAGTAGATTGGTTGATATAGGAACCTTATCCTCTTCTTTACCTCCTACCAAATGTTTATGTTAGCTATGCAACTTCTTTGTCAAATATTCATCATCAAGAATATTATAAAACAATGAAACCATTTGTACACAAGTTCAATAGAATTACTTTGATCTTTTGTAACTAGCGCCCTTCTACAACTAAAAAATTCTTTTATAGATCTTGGAACATGATCTCCAAGTCCTTATGTAAATATTATAGTGATAGGAATAGACATTGAATATCTCAACATCCTGGAAGAATGCCTTTTGTTGCAAAACATCAAACTAGGGCACACCCTGGCCAACCTTTTTAATATTACCAGGTACGATATTTCTAGAATCTACCCCAATATTAACATCTCATATGGTCGCAACATAAATATCGGGTCTAGAATATTCAATATTCATCCTATGCTTTGACTTTTTTAGATTTTCAATTCTCTACCTTACGCAAGCCTCCCATATCTTGATAAGAATAAGACAATATTCAATAACGTGACCATTATCTTTGTAGCCATTGCACCAAGGCCATTAGGGAAGGGGGTAGTGATGGGAAATATTGCCTACCTCATCATAATTGTAGCACCTAATTGGTCTAGTCAGTATGTCACTCATACAAGCCTCCTCTTTGACCTCTATGTCTACCACTATCTAGTTGTGAATTATCCACCACTCTAAAATAATTCCTTTCCATTCTTCAAGACAGAGAATCCAAATCTATACACTTATCTTTACTATGTGTACTAGCACCATAAAATTCACAATAAATAGTGTTAGAGACTAAATAATAATTTTTCAATATAGGATAGTGTTGCAAAATATGCCCATATGTGCAATAGATATCATAGTATTCCCCTAATTATACTTTTTGAAATGACATTGTATTATGAAACAATGTTACACGCTGAAAGGGAATGGTTATAGACACCTACTCAACTCCACCCACAGGTCTTCTTGGAAAAGGACCACTAGGAGAAATTTGTGTAACTCCCCCTTGACTCAAGGGACATTTGTTTTCATTATGACCTTCTATTTTACAATTAGTATTCCATAGAGGTTCCCTTCCAATATTGGTTTTGGTAAGCTCTTGGATTTATTAAATAAAATTTGTGATCTATGTATTAACTTGAGACAAATTGAGAGTTGCTCTAGTTGTTGCAACCTTGGTGTTACTAGGATGCCCTTCCATCGACTCAATTCTTGTTGCATGTTCCAATGATCCATTAGGAGTCCCAATCTTGTGTTGCATCAATGGAAGAAATCCACCAATGAACTAGTCCTTGAGTTGGGTGCATGGATATGAAAGGATAACCTACCCATAAAGTCTCTAAATTACTAGGCATGCTCCCAAGTAATTTCCCCTACCACCCATTTGATATTTTTTAACTTTTCCATACTTAGTTGGTTGGACTTTGGTTGTTGGAATTCCATTACAAATTGTTGTTTGACTTCAATAAGAGCTACTCCCCCATATGAATCGTCTATAAATTTTATGTACCATTATAATTCTCTATGCATGGGGTTATTTGGAATTCTAATAACTTATTTGCATTAGTGGTGCCTTTAGCTCTCCATATGGATTCACAAAGAAAACAATGTTATTATGTTTTATGTCGCATGTTTTTAACCAAAGTAAAAAATGACAAGACATATTGTCATGTAGCGGGTAATCACCAATCAGATCTCAACTGACGGTAACATCACACCTCTTGATCAACGACTCCTATTCACTTTCTCCCCTCCAACCTACCTAACTTTATCGATGGAGGGGGGGTTCGAAAAGTAGTTTTCCCCGCTCTAGCCCCATCTAAAGTGGCATTCCCTCATCGTTTCGGATACCCCCTCCAATTACCACATACTACCCCCCCCTCTAAATTCATATAACCCGCTCCCGTTACCACTCACCTTTCCCACATTTGCTCCTCCTATCCCTTCACGAAACCTTTCCTATCCATTAGACATTACACTTCCCCAATTACCATTAGCAGTCCCTTAACGGTCCCGCACCCCTAACAGATATCCCCACAAACTATAAAAACTCAGCATTCCCCCCCCCCATTATAACATGTTGTTGCATGTCATTAAGTTAAATACTAAGCAAGACGATCGAAGCTCAATTGTGGAAACGCAATCACCATCACCATTTTCTCGGTAATTACAACACTGTTAACCTATCCTACTGTTAATTTTTTATAATGGCTCCTAAAGTAAATACTGTTGACATCTCTGAAAACCCAATGGTTCCCCCTCCAATTGACCTTGATCACATCCCCCTGGCATACAAATATTACAAATTTGCAGATCCTGAGTGTGAATTTGATTGATTCGAATTACATTGCTGGCTAAAAGATGATTTCCTTGAACATAGTGATAAAATGGACCCTGGGAATCCAATTTACCCCTCTACATGTTTCCTCAAAACTACCACTTCCCTGAATTCATCCTAAAATGCCAAGCCAGTTATCTTCCAAGATAAAGAGCCATTGTATCCCACAATGGTGAAGTTTTGTTTACAATTACCCCTGATACCATTAACCAAATGTTGTAGATCCCTAAGAATGACTCCACCACCCCTTTCTCTGTTGAAGCTCTCAATGAATTATATTAGAAATTAACTTTTCCCCATAGAGCCTGAATTTTTGAAATTTTCCTCCCTGAAGATGCCCAATTGCCTAAGAAAAATCCACCATACCCCTCTTCTATTTTCCAGAGAAGGCTAATCAAATTGTCTCCATGCTCTCATGTCTATTAGGATACTATTCTAATGAATGGGTCGATGAACCTATTTTAGGTTTTCTGTCCATTTTATCTACAGAAGAAAAGGTTTCTATGAATTTTAATTCCAGTCAATTCTTGGCTGACAACATTCATGAACAATTCCTTAAGTTTCAAACTAAAGGAATGTTCAAGTATGCTTCCATTTTGGTTTATATGTTCATATTCTATCAAGAAGACAAGTTTTCATTTGCACTGCTGAGGATGAATGAACAAGCAATCCCACACTCAATCATATTTTGGACTTCATTGGTGAGAAAGAACTCAATGGAGTACAGTTTCGAAGATTTTATTGATCAATTAATTTATCTAGCTACTTGTTTACTAAGCAACAATACATAACCCAGGGTTAGTGAGGAAATTCAAAAGGTTTTACATCTAAATGAGCAGGCCAAGACAGGTGACTGGTATTTATACCAGAATTACACAGAAAAAAGGGTGTATGGATGTGAGTTGCCACTATACAGGTTGCATAAATACCTCCTAATGAGGATTTTTGCATTGGAATACATAAGACAGATGATTAATTCAGATGAAATCCAATTTTTAGTAGCCAAGAAGAAATCTCAGTTTAGAATTAAAACTCATATAGGACTATTTATTTGCAACATCAGAGCAGTAGGTGAAGAAGCAGACATCCTCTTAAAACAGATGAAGTTTCCTCTAAGATTTACTTGGTCATATGACCCATTCGACATTATTTCCTAGTTAAGGATAAAATAGAAGACCACTCCCTATGTGCATACACAAAGGCCAGAGATTGAAAAATACATGAACCAGGCTGTTTGGGAAGAAAACACTTTGAAAGAAGAAGAAGAGAAACTTATGTCTATGACCACTTCACAGACCATCACACCTTAGAGACAAGAAGATAAAATATCAAGGAATGAAGACTCTCCTTTAGACACAGAGGTCTCACCAAATGAATTTAAAATCTATAGGAAGAAGACTAAAATCAATCCTAAAGCATGTTTTCTTAAAGAGGGAGAAGTGCATCCTACAATAGTCTTAAGAGGACCACATTCTTCAGCACAATCAACCAGTCTTTTTACATAATCTCCATCATCATTAGCTTCACAAAGGAATCCAGACAAAGATCTAATATCTGAATTAATCCGTGGAGAAAAGGAGTCAAGTATTTTTTACAAGTATAAGGAGATTAAGAAAAAGAATGAACTTCTCAAAAGCATCACTTATACTTAATTTTTTGAAACAGACTTCTACTTCTCAGCACAAACTTTTGTCATCTTTTGACATGGAGAAGGGAAGAATGCAAATGACATTCTTACAGGAACAGGTCCCCTATCCAAAGACAACAACTGATTACAAGAATACTTCTTTTGAATTTGATACAAAGGATATCCATCCTATTTATCATATGGATATGCACAGACATGTAGGGGAGATGATTTATTCAACACTGACAAACAATGCAATAACATCTTCCAAATTATAGGTAGCATTGACCAATATCCAGTCTCAATTGAAGATTGAAAATATCTCTTCTTTGGCCAAGGATAATAAAATAAAATCATTAGAAGAATTAGTACTCAAGATTAGATATGACCCAACTAATGTCAAAGCAATAAAATAATTGATTAAGAAGAAGAATGTTGACATAGAAGCACTCAGGAAACAGTTAAAATTACCGGAAACAAAGGATTCATAGAGTAAAGAGGTGGTTAAGACAGAGAGCCAAAAAGAAGAAATGCTTAAGTTGATTATGGAGAAAAATGCATAGATTAGGGAAATGGAAGTAGAGATGGATAAGATGATCAAGGAAAAAGAGAAGAATGCACAGTTAGCCATAGTTCCACTAGATGCAGTGCCTCTTACAAAGATAAGAACATTAGAAGTTTCTACATCAACATCAACCCCAACACAAACTTCAGATGCCTCATATAAATTTGTGAAATCTATGGAGGACATGTACATACAAGGAGTAGAAATCAAAAGGTTATAGGAGCAAGTAAATTCATTACAGGAACATAAAACAAGGATCAAGACTTCTCATAAGGTCGAAGTACAAAAATCTCAGAGGCTCAGTTAACGACTACAACAATTAGGAAAAGAAACAACCATGTTTAATACCTTAGCCCAAGCTAAGGAAAATATATGAATAGACATCAATAAATCCATGATAAATATTTGTCTCTCTATACAAATTATCTTTGAGCAGCATGAGTTAATTCAGAAAGCTAGAGGAGCCATTGAAAGAATTAAGGAAGAATTGGGAGAAAAGCTAATAGAAGCCACATATCTCATCGAGTTTCTAAATTCTAAAAAAAAACAGGAGTTAGAGGAGATAGAGATAGAGGATAGAACTGAAACTCTCCTGGAAATAAAAAAGGGTTCTAACTAAGAAAAACCTCATGTTGCAGTTGGAAGAAAAATGTCAGGTTATGGAAATAGGTGTGCAGAGGTTCTTCAACAAATTTGAGGTGCTACGACGATAAATATAGCTACGACGATGAAAGAGGACATGTGGCATCGTCATTGGAGAATGAGTCAGGAGAGTCCAAGTGCTAGGGAGAGGGGAGCTTCGACGATAAGAAGGCTTGACAACATCGTCGTCAGGGAATGTGGTTGGAAGGTTGGGAGGACATGAAGCAGGTAGATCCCGAAAAATATGAGAACATGGAATGGGTGCTACATTAACACCACATAGGATGACAAAAGTGATAGGGAACCACATGGATTCCACATGGCAGTGAGGTGGAAAGGTGAGTGAAGATTTAGGAAACTTCGGGAAGCCATCACTTTTGATCCGAAACTCGGATTGAAGCATGGTTACAAGCATTGGGAAGCTATCGAATAGAATAATTCAACTAATGGGTTTAACTAGAGAGAAAAATAGAATAAAATATAGATAAAACTCAATAAATAAAGGGAAGGCTAAAAGGGGAAGAATATCAAAGGATTCCCCCACATGCTTCTCAAGACTAGAGCAATCGTGAAAAATGATATCATGCTAACATGTTTTTGTAACCATAGAAATATATGAAATAAGTTATGCGATTAATATGACATTTACCAACGCATGAGAAACATAATATGTCTCTGCCTTTAAGAAATTTTATGAACAAGTACCAAGAGTGAAGAAAATAGGGAGGAGAGGTTTTTCAAAGGTAATAATCTATGATCAAAAGAGAAAATTGACCACTATCCAAGATAGTCATCAATTAATATCGAACCCCCAAACTCCCTCAAGATAGGCGAAGAAATAACATAGGCTCCAACAGTAGAGGATTAGGCAATATGATCAAAATTTTAGTAGGGGACCCTTTTCCTTTCGCTTGTAAAAAAAGAAGTAAAAAGGGGGGTTGTTGTGGCCACAATAGGAAGTAAATCCATTATTTCCACAACTTGGTCACACAGACGGTGGAAAGAATACAAACATTGCGGGTAAGAAGAAAAAGTTTGGGGACAATTATCAAACCACTCCTCGAGTGAAACCCCCTTGCATGCTTTGCGAAGCAATAGGTCACTCAAAAAATTTGTGTCCCACTCTTTTGGAGTTAAGGAACCCCATTTGTCTACCAAAGGAAGCCTCATTTTTTCCCACCCTTACCGTAGTGATGTCGCTAAAATCCACAAATGAATATACCACCACACACAATAAAACATTGTGGAAAAACTACCCCTGCTCTATATGTTCATATTATGGCCACTAGACCCTTCATTGTCCTCACCTCCCACACTTTCAATACACATTGGTAGCAGTCCATCAGATGACTCTTCCAGGATCCACCCAACCAACATCACTACCAACCTCAGTCACTAAGTCCATTCCCTCCAATATTTACTACATGTCCACCTTAGTGAATGCACTAAATACTTGTCCTTGTTCATTATGTGTCCAATTGGATCACTTCACTCACATGTGTCCATTGATCGTAGAGTACCAAACTCATTTCATGACCACCATTCAACGTATTTTAGAATACCTCCAAGAAACAAGATCCCTTGACATTATATCCAACCCTAAGGGATATCCTAACTCTCCTACCTAGGAGCAGGAACTAGCACAATCTTCATCAATGGCCTCCTCAATACAACAATGGTAGGAAACATTGTCTTCTACCCCACCCAATTCTCTGTTTAGTCCACGACAAGAAATCCTCCCTTCTATTGGATCCCACGACACACAAAAGTGGGTGCACATCTTCTACATTTCATTGTTCGTAGGATCACTACCTTTAGTAAGAAATTCATCACCTTTCAACATCAATACTATCCCACCATAATTAGGAAAATTTTTGATCCATGTGGATATTGGTGGCCACCCACCTATTCCAACCAGCTCCTCTTGTTCGTTTTTAGTTCAACACGTTCTTCTGTACTTATTTATAATTGTGGGTTCTACACTTTTGGGGTTATCTAAAGCCCTACACATCTTCCAGGTGGATACTAGTGGCCTCTCACCTAATCCAACTGAATTATTTTGTATGTTTTTATGTCATCATATCTTGTTGTACTTCTAACGTCATTTTAGAGCCCTAAACAATGTTTGTTTTTGCTCACCACGGTCAAACTATAGACAGAGTCAGGTTTTGATGGCATAATGTGTAGTTTTCTGAAATACCTTTCCAAAGGGCTACCATGCGCCTAAAAAATAGGTCATATGAAAAATTTACGACCCCAGGAAGTTGAGGTACCAATTTACCCATAGGGGCCCACATGAATTTTGGCGTTTCACCTCGTAGGGTTAAGTTTTTGGATTTCTAGGGTTTTGGAATTCATGAGTAATATAAAAAAGGCCTATGGAGCCTCATTGGAATCATTCTGCTCAGACGGATGCATGTAGCAGCCACATCTCTTCTCAGAGATAGATACCACCATTCGAGAAAGTGTTTCAGTTCTATAGTTGTACAGTTTTAGCCCATTTCATTTATTCAATAGAAGATATTGTTCACTAGATATCCATGTTATTCTTCATATCTCTTTGTTTATTGTTTCCGGTTTGTTAATCAGTTCTCTTCGCTCATAAATCTGGATCAGTGGTATCAGAGTGATATGCTCTTCATTTAATTTTCTTCGTGCATGTCCCCGACAAGATCTGGTTACAAGAAATTGGGACTCTAACCAATCAAGTCTTTGCAAGATTGGTCATGCTGAGTCCGACAAAAACCCAAGGGGGATGAAAATAAAGATGATGGAGTAGGAGATGCTATTAAAATGTTGCTCGAGGAAGCCCTCGCGCAACAAAGGAACGAAATGATGGACAACTTTGTGCAAATCATTTGACAGCTGCCCACAGGAGAAGCATCTTCATCAAGCGGCCATGCAACCCCCTTCAAGGTATAGGTAAATTTTGATATTCCATTATTTGAAGGACTGATAGATGTGGATGTTGTAGATAAATGGTTGAATCTGCTTCAAGGGTATTTTTTGGTCCACAATTTTTTCGATAGGGAAAAGATTACTTTTTCACTCCTCAAGGTCGTTCCCCATGTTAAGGACTGGTGGGATACTTACTCTGAGTAAAGGGTCGTAGAGGAATCTACAATATTTGTGGTGGCCCCTACATGGTATTCCTTATGGGACGCCATTAAAGAACAATACTACCATGTTGAAAGATACAAGGACCAGTACACCAGATGGACCACCCTGCATCAAGAAAGGGACCAGACAGTACCAGATTTCACCAATATTTTCCATATCCTGCGAACCAAATTGGGTATCAAAGACTCTGAGTGACATCTGGTGCTCAAATACCGCGGTTGTTTGCATAGATACATTCAAACAAAAATGATGTTTTTGGACATCGCCTCATTGGACACGACTTATAGATACGCTATCAAGATCGAGAAAAAAATTAAGAAGAAGAGGGGAGATTTTGGACTTGCAAACTCCTCAAATATGAAGTAGGGCAAAGGCGGCACCAACCCACACAACAAGGGATCGAGATGAGATGGCCACTCTCAGGACAACTAGTCCAAGCTGCAACACAAGAAGGGCAATGATAAGATGAAGAAGGACATGAGAAAATGGTGTGAGTACCATAAAATCCCTTGGCACAACACTGAAGAATGTCACTCCAAGAAGTCACTCATGGCCGAGTTGAAGGCTTCTGAGTGAGAGGTCGATTCTGATTCCGAATCAAATCCTGAAGGAGAGAAGCGGATTATCGATGTTGAACCCAGTGCCACGATCGCTACCGCCAAAGTCCAGCCAAGCGAACCAGAAGAACCAGAGGAAGGGGAAGGCCTCTTTCACTCACAAATGTTGATAAAGGGAGCTCCACTTCATTTCATTGTTGATAGTGACAGTCAGAAGAACCTCATTTCAGCAGCGGTCATGAAGCGGATGGACCTGCCAACGACACTGCACCTGCAACCCTACACTATTGGCTGGCTTTGCCAAGGAAGAGATCTCCATTTCAACCAACATTGTCATCTGACCTACGACATCAAGCCTTTCAAAGATGAGTTATTGTGTGATATTTATCCCCTTGAAGTTTGTGATGTTCTTTTAGGACAACCATATTTGTAGAAGCATCATGTTATGTATGAGTCTAGACCCTGCAGTGTTATTATTACTTTGGGTAGACAATTGTATAGGATACCATAGGTAGTGCCGCCTACCACTATTTCTTTAATCTATGCTAAGCAATGCAGTAATTTCATTTCACAAAATGAGAAGTTATTCTTCTTTGTGATCCATGCTCACAGTAAGCACAAGGTCACTTCCACATATGTGGCCTCTACACAGAGCCTCTCTTTGCAGCAGAAACAAGTGGATGGGATCATGGAAGAATAAAGAGACATCTTCTCCTCACCCACCGGGGTACTGATGCACTGCCAAGTCAAGCATCCAATTGATCTGACCCCTGTGCACCTCTACCTAATGGACTAGTCTATTGTCGTTTGCTGATGGAAAATGATGAAATCAGGCGTCAGATCCAATAGCTTATTCAAAAGGGGCACATCATACCCAACTCCTCCCCTTGTGGAAGCCCAGTTGTATTGGTGCAGAAGAAGGACGATATTTGGAGACTCTACATTGATTACAGAGCCTTAAAAAAAATCACATTCAGAAACCAATACTGAATTCCTAGAATTGATGACCTTCTTGACCAACTCAAGGGGGAAAATTTCTTCAACAAGATTGACCTAAAATCTGGTTACCACCAGGTTCCCATCGAACCAACTGATGTATGTAAGACAACCTTCAAATCTAAAGAAGGTCTCTTCGAATGGTTGGTCATGCCCTTTGTCTTAACAAATGCACCAAGCACTTTCATGAGGTTAATGGATGATATATTGAGACCCTTAACCAACTCTTTTGTGGTGGTATATTTGGATGACATCCTCATCATCAACAGAACTTGGGAGGAGCACATGTAGCATATTCAATAGGTGTTGAGCACTCTGTGACAACACAAGCTATATGCCAACTTGGAAAATTTATTTTTTGGAATGAATAGGGTTCAATACTTGGGCTACATTGTTGATGAGCATGGGGTACATGTTGATCCAACTAGGATCCAATTCATCCGTCACTGGCCAACCCCGACCACACTAATCGAGCTTCAGAGCTTCTTGAGACTGGTCAACTTCTATCAATGGTTTGTGTTGGGATTCTCCCATATTGCATGGGCCCTCAGCTAGGTGACCAAGGGCGGTGGTAGGGAAAGGTTCGTGTGGGGGAAGGAACATTAACGAGCATTCGATGATATGAAGCATCGCTTATGCTTAGCTCTAGTACTCTCCTTGCCCGATCTGCAACAACTGTTAAATATTGATATTGATGCATCTGACTATGTTGTAGGCACAGTTCTCACTCAACACGGTCATCTGGTGGAATACCATAGTGAGACACTCTCAGATAGTGTCCAAAAATATCCCACCTATGACAAGGAAATGTATTCCATTGTACAATCCTTTCGTCAATGGAAACATTATATTCTGGGAAAGGAGACAATCATCCACACTAATCACAAGCCTCTGCAGTTCATACGGACATAGGGGAAATTGTAGAACGACCGCCATCAAGAGTGGTCCACCTACCTGCAGTAGTTCCATCTCAACATCAAGTATAGGACATGGATCTAAAATTGTGTCATGGACTACCTAAATCAACCTCTTGTGGTTGCACTCACCACTGTGCTCCATTCGTGTGGATATGAGACATCTGAGTGGCCCCAACTTTATTAGCAAGATCCGGACTTCGCCACCACCTATCATCTCTTGGGTATAGGCGCGACTTTCACCGATTTTCACATTCAGGATGGAATATTATTCCATATGGGCCATCTCTGTGTTCCTACAAGCGAGCGTGCAAAGATGATTTGGGAAGCCCACTACAGTCGGATTGCAGGATATTTTGGCGTGCTGAAAATTGTGGTCGTTCTTCATAAATATTTTTATTGGCCAAAACTTCGACAGGACGTCAGCAAGTATATAAAATCTTTCAATGCATGTGCCATTTCCAAGCCAACCATCAATAAGAAAGGCTTATACACCCCTCTTCCTACTCCCAAGAATCCTTGGGAATCCATCTCAAAGGATTACATGTTTGGCCTTCCATCCACCAAGCAAGGAAATGACTGCGTATTTGTGGTCATTGATTGGTTTTCGAAGATGGCCATCCTCATAGCCTGTAAGAATAATATCACAGCAACAGATACTACCAAACTCTTCTTTGAACAAGTGTGGGTCCATTTTGGGATACCACAGACCATCATCTCCGATTGGGAAAGCAGGTTCCTCGACATATTTTGGTCGAGTCTCTAGTCATTGTTGGACACTAAGCTCACTAAATCCACTACTTTCCATCCCCAAACAGACGGAGAAACATAGGTCATCAATTAGATGATTGTGCAGATCCTGTGCATGTACAACTCTAAGCATCCACGTACATGGGATGAGAGTCTCCCCTATGTTCAACACAGTTACAACATGGCTCTCCATAGCTCTACCGACCATAGCCCATTTCAGGTGGGGCTAGGATTCCAACCCTTGGGTGCCATTGATGTTGCACTACGTCTTGCCACCACACATTCAGACTCTTCCTATGTTCAGTCTGAGAGAGAAAAAGCCACCAGATTCATTGAGCAAATTCAACACATCCGCCAACAAGTCTAGGATATTTTGCAGAAATCCAACGCTAAGTACAAGTAGCACCATGATCAACACAGAGTACTGCACCAGTTTCAGGTTGGCGACAAAGTATGGTTACATTTGTAGAAGGAGCGTCTCACAGGACCCCATCAAAAGCTTCACCCACTTCGCTATGGACCTTACATTATCACCAAGGCTGTGGGTAGCAATGCTTTTGAGTTCAAGAGTCCACCCTTCCTTGGCCTGCACCCAGTGTTCAATGTGGACCTCCTTCAGCCATATTTTTCACCATTATTGGACGGTTCAGAGATCACAGAACCACTGACACCAACAAAGATCAACCCTAACTGCATGGAACACACATCCACTGATCAGATAGTGGACACATAGGTCAAGGGAAATCGCCAACAAATTATCCAGCTTTATTGGGTTGTCAAGGCAAGACAACTCCTACACCAAGGAAAGTGGTTCACCTGGGGCCAAATCCAATAGAATTTTTCTCACCTGATGGGGGAACTCAACGCAATTGAGACCATTGCTTCCTAAGGGGAGAGGATTGATCCAGGTGGATATTGGTGGCCACCCACCTATTCCAATTGGATCCTCTTGTCTGTTTTTAGTTCAACACATTTTTCTGTACTTCTTTGTAATTGTGGGTTCTACACTTCTAGGGTTGTTTGAATCCCTACACATCTTTTAGGTGGATACCGGTGGGGTATCCACCTAAAATATGTTTTAGGTGGCCTCTCACCTAAAACATAGTTACCAACTTAACGAGAACTATACAGAGTTCTCGTTTTTTTGGGGGTCAAGTTTTTTACCTCGTTTTTAAAAATGGTGCTACCGGTAGCACCCTCCTCCATTTTTAGGTGGTTTTTTGATATTTTAAATTTTCTGATACATAAGGTTTCCACTTTGTTTTTTTAAATGCTTGTTTTTTCATTTATTTTCAAAATTTTCATTTTTTTTTTCTCAACGATGTTTTTTCATCTATTTTCAAACTTTTTTATTTTATTTTTATTTTTATTTTTATTCAATCATGTTTTTAATCATATTTTCATGCTTCATCCAATGTTAAAAGTGTTGTACACCATTTATTTTTTTGAAATTAAGATTTTTCATATAATTATCCATCCTTAATTAAGTTATGGTTCCATACATTTTAAATATAGTGAAAAGTATCATTTTTAACACACTTTTTTTACCTTACTTCAATAAATAGAAAATAAGTGTTGTTAAATAACAATATTTTTAAATATTTAGAAAAAAATATAATTCATTTTTTTTTATCAATTAAAAACTAAAATAAATAAGAAAACAAACAGAATTAAAATTTAAAAAACAAAAACATTTTAAAAA
>JZKD02S1107364.1:135294-147787 GCA_000966675.3 Picea glauca
TCTGGTCACCAAGCCAAGATAACGTCCCTCTGCTCTTCCCTTGAAGCACAAAAAAAAGGGCAATAAGACTAAGAATAAAAGGCATTGAATGGGCTAGGAAACAATGGCATCCATGATAAGGTACAGCTCGCCCTCTATAGAGGCACCCACAGGCAAGACCTACATTTCCCTGTTATCACTGCAGCCTATGCCCAAACACTTCTCGTGTCACATAACCCACACTTACATGACCTAGATTGGCTCTCATTAGGGAAACACCCCGAACTTAAGGAAGATTAGCCGAATAGGACATCCTGAGACCCTCTCCAAACCTGACTTGTTAAACTGCATAACGTCTTTCATCATTTTTCTGGGTAAAGGGGGGTTTGATGCACATGTTTGGGTAATTTGATTATTAGATGTGATTGACATTGCTATGATCCATGTGACTTATGAACCCCCGGAGGGCGTACTTGTTTTTGTTGCAGGACCTTGCCCGACGGACAGATACATATGGGGGAATGATTAGCTCAGACCTCCATGGGGATGAAACCTGACAGATGGATGTTGTGACCCCAACCATGGGTAGAGAGACACTGAAGGCTTGCACCAGGAAGAAAGAAGGATGTTTCCCCCAAGACACTCTGGCAAGCCTAGACCCAGGGGGGTCTTGCCTTTCCACCAGGACGTTGACCATTGAGGGACCATGACATCATGATTTTGACCCTAGACGTCATCCAGTCAGGTTTTGCATTTATGAGGGTGGTTGTGTGCTAGTTGGCACGTGTGGAAGCATTTAGGGTCTTTGGAGGCCGAACGTTTTTCATTTGAGGCCTAGCGTTCCACCCTAGGGGCCTAACGCCACCCTAGAAGGGCATGACGTCACCCTTGGATTTGATTTTAGGGTTTAATTAATGTCATTTATGTAAAAAAAATGTATTTTAATGTAATTTGGCCATGTCGGCCTTTTTATGACCTAATTTTAATTAAAGGTCATTGAAACTGTATAAATAGAGAGAGAAAACTCTCATTTTTTCATCATTGACTCATCGCACAAGTGGTGGTCTGAAATTCAGCCCTCTTTAAGGGTTATTGGCTGGACTAAGTGGTGTGCAACTTCTTGGAGGGGAAATTTTGGTGTATTTTGGCTATTTTTCATTGTGGAGGATCTTCAACTAGGGTTTGGCTTGATTATTCTTGGTGAAGTAAGTAGAAAATCTGCAATTTTTTTATGTTATTGAATACTTGTGGTAAATTTTACTTGGTTCATGTTAAATATTATGAACTTGTTTGCTTAAAACCCTAGGAGAGAAACATAAGTTGTTATCTTTCTCTCTATAGTTTTCCACTTGCTTAATTTTCACAAAGCACACCTTGTTTAGAAGTAGCTACTAGAGCCCTATATGCTAGCACTCTAGTAGCCCTACTTTAATTGCCTATTGCATATATTATTCATTTTTTTCTAGGGAAAGAGAAATCGCTAGGGCCTAAGTTTCCTTACTTCCTAGCCAAAAAAATTCTTAGGATTTAGATGTTTGAGGCCTTGGGTTACCAACACCTCCTCCATCCATTCCATCTCCTTTGAATAAGTACTATCATTGTTATTTTGCTCTAATATTTGATGTTGCTATTGTTGACTCCATATACCCTAAAGGCACTAGTCCACTCACCTTAGTGATTGATTGATCAAAACAAACTCTTAAATTATCTTCCTTGAGACCTCTACTAACTTTTACTAACCTTAAAGTAGACTAACTCCCTAACTAACTTGTTGTTGTTGCAAAATATGGCAGCAAATTCTCTTAAAAAAGTGACATTAAAAGCCGATTAGACATTGCCAACTTTGCTTTTGACAAGTTGCTATCATTTTGTCAAATTAGAGCTATACTTTCTTGTCATTTTCAAGCATCCTTAAGGCATAATTATTGTGGTTGTTACAAATCATTCATTGTTGTTATAAATAATCACATTGTTGCAATACTATATCAGCTTACTTATTTTTCAAAGGTTCATGGTTTTATGAGGCACTAACATCATATGGTACCTTGAAGTTGCATGTTTTTTCTATTGTTGTCTTGTTTTGGGCAGGTACACCTCATCTATTTTTTGCTTCATATCTATAAGACACAACGAACCTTTGAAATTGAGTGACATGTGACAGGGGGGAACTTTCTTGTACTTTTTCCATAGCCTTCTCAAACCCTCAAGTCACTGGGGACGTCTCCCCTGGGGTACATTGATATACTCCTAAATAGAAAGGGGTTTCCTATTAAGGTGACAGTGATAGATCACTCCATGTTACGCCAATCTTGTGTCTACTTGCTTTGGGCTTTAGGCAAGTACAGATTGTGCGATAACAAACCCAATACAATTCCAAATTTATATCTAAACTTAACATACTTATCATTACCAAGTGGTTTTTTCATATGTCAACAGTTTGCTCTAGTGTATGACAATAATAAAGACAAATGTCTTCATTATCAGCCAATTGTCTAATGTAATAGTGATGAACTTCAATATGATTAGTTCTAGCATGATAGACTAGGTCCTTCACCATCTTGAAAACACTCTAATTATTGCAAAAAAGTGAGGTTGGTGATGTTTGGTCGAGTTGAAGATCAATCGATATCCTTCAACCACATTGCCTCACAACTTGTACTGACCATTGCCTTGTATTCTGCTTTGGTGGAGAATAAGGTAATTGTAGGTTGTAGCTTACTCTACCATGAAATTTCCCCTGAACCAAGAGTGAACACATAACCTAGTGTTGACTTCCTCGTATCAACAGATCCAGCCCAATCGAAATCAATATATCCCGCTAGAATGAAATCGACAGATCTCTAATATAGAATGCCAAAGTCAAGGGTCCCTGACATATCGAAGAACTAGTTTTGCAACTTGCTAATGTACCTTTTGAGGCTTAGGCATGAATCAAGAAAGACAATTTATTGCAAAACATAGATCAGATAGAGTAATAGTAAGAGAAATCAAACTACCTACCAATTGTCGATACAATGGCTCTATGACCAGTGTCGAGTCGATGTAAGCTGAGATTTTTATCCCAAGTTCCATAGATGTATATGTAGGATTACATTTAGTGACTTTGAATTTTTCTGAGCTATGGCATACTTGACTTGTGATACAAAGATAGTACAATCAGATTGTCAAAACTCTACACCTAAACAATAATGAAGCAGGGCTAAATCAATCATTTCAACAACAAAACAAATATCATACCTCACTTGTTGAATCATGTTGGCACTGCATCTAGTGATGGGAAGATCATCAACATAGACAATTAAGATCACTACATCATCACCATTTTTTTTAACATAGACAATGGGTTCAAAATAGCTTTTTCTAAATCCAGAATCTCTAAGATATTGATCAAGTTTGAAATACCAAGCTCATGGAACCTGTTTGAACCCATACAAGGACTTTACCAACCAATGAACCAGATGTTTCTTTACAAAAACCTGAAACCCTTGTGGTTGCACCATGTAAACCTTCTCATCCAAGTCTCCATTCAAGAAGGCACTTTTAACATCCATCTAAGATGCCTTCCATCCAAAATAAACAACAATGCCGATAACCGGTAAAAAACTTGTCATCTTTATAGTTGGGGCAAAATTTTCTTCATAGTCTACCCCTTCCTCCTATGCATATCCTTTGGCGGCAAGATCAGCTTTGTATTTATCCAAAGAACCATCTGACTTGTATTTGACTTTATAATCCATTTACAATAAATGAATTTCTTTCTTGGAGGCAATGTTGACCACCCAAGTCATGTTTTTCATCAACACATCATATTTCACCTTCATGGCAGCTTCCCATTCAAGTTTTCCTTTGGCTTCTTCAAATGTGCTAGGCTCAAATACCTGCCAAACAAGAAAAGTAAAAGCAAAATTTACCTGCTCACTACCTTGCACAATATGTCGCCTTGATCATGTAGACCAACCTTCTATTTTCGTGGGCAATTCATCTTCCCAAACATCATACACCATGTTATAGTAACATTTCAATCTCTTATGTTGGCCTTTGATCTTGCTATGAAGAATGAGAATCCCTCTCTTCTTCACCAGATCCCCCTCTAGAATTTTACTCCGATGCTTTCGACGCTGAGCCATGTTTGATGTCAATACCAAAACTTGTTCCTAAATCAACAACAGATTTCCATACACTATTATCCATATATTTACCACTATTAAAGAATAATGGTATTTTTTCATCTACAACATCTCTATTAACACAATTTTGTTTGTAGAGACATCTAGTAGTCAATATGCTTTAGACTGCACACTGTAACCAACAAACATATATACCTTGCTTTTCTCATTTAAGTTACTTATTTTTTCCTTAAGAATATGTGCAAAAGCAATACAACAAAAAAAACGAAAATCACTTACAAAAGGTTTTCTGCCTAACATGATTCCTCGGGAGTGATATTCTACAAAGCTTGACAAGGACTTCTATTAAGAATGTAGACCGTGGTATTCACTGCTTCTACTCAATGTCGATATGGTACATTCCAACTATGCACCATGCACCTTGCCATCTCCATAACTATCTTAATCCTCCTTTTCATGACTCCATTTTGCTATGAAATGTATGGAGTGGTATACTCCGTATGTATGCTTTCCCTTTTGCAAAATTCCTTGAATTGAGTTGAAACAAAGTCACCTCCATTATCAGATCTTAAAGCTTTGACCTATTTCTTTGTTTGTTTCTCTACCAAAGCTTTTTAGACTACAAATTTTGAAAAACAATCCTTCCTTGTAAAGTCATCAACCAGTAGCAGAAATACTTAACTCTAGTCACTATAGGTGTCTTTATTGGACCATACATATCAGTGTGTACTAGGTCCAAAACTCCTTTGTCTCGCCATGCTTTATCAGTCAGTGTCAAATGAATGTCTATGTTGTTTTCCCATCTAATAGCATGTACACATTCTGGAATCCCTGAATGGATGGAAGATCATCCACCATATTAGTCTTACTAAGTACAGATAAATATCGATAACTTAGATGTTCATACCTTTCATCCCAGAGTACACTGGTATTCTCTACTGTAGCTAGTGCATGTGTCTTTTTTGTCTTTAGATCAATAAGTTTATACAACCCTTTCTCACCAATACCAACAGCAATCACCTTGTTATAATGAAGAGTAAAGACCATACATTTGTTTCCTTGAAAGTTTACACGAAGATTAAGATTCTTAGTTATCTCACTAATAGGCAAAAGATTTGTGTTCATGTCAAGAACATCATATCGAACATTCTTGAAAGTATAACTTAAAGTATTGTTCAATATGACACGAACATCCCCGCATCCTTTAATATAGTAAGTCCAACATCACCCAAAGAAACAGATTCGTTATGGCTCTTATCTTAAATAAAATTTGCATACCAGTGTTTGTGATATGTAGTGGCAAGACGCACTTGAGTCGAGATACCAGGTTGTAGACTTGGCTGATTGATTTTGTGATGCAACAAATGCAAAATCACATGCTGCTTCTTCATCTCCTTCGATAACATTTACATATAATGATTTATTTTGACCACTTGCCAAGTCATGATTTCTTTTCCAACAATCTCTTGAAGTGTCAAGGCTTATTACAATGATAGCAATTGAATTTAGATCTATTGGATGCATTGCTTTGTTTGTCTTTGCCTTTGAACCGTGCACTAAATGTACTCTTTGTAGTGGATGAAATTGATGCTTCAATCTGAACTAACCTCCTTTCCTTTTGCAGAATAAATGTTGATAACTTCTCAAACTTAACTGCTTGAGTCTCCCCAAGCATATGCAATGACTCAACAAATGAATCAAAGGAGGGCATCAAGCTTCACGTCACCAAAGCAACCATATCTTCATCATCTACTGGCTTATTAACAACAGACAATTGATCACTAAGATCCTTCAGCTACAACAAATATTCAGAGACTGATCTTCTTTGCAACTTGGTGGAAAACAAAAGATTTTCAAGGACAATGTCTACCCTACTTCTAATGCTTGATACTTGTTTTTGAGATTTGTCCACAATACAGATGCTATAGTGGCATTTCTTACTTCTGGAATTAATGTGTCTGACAATTTGAGAAGCAATAAAGCTTCTTTATGTCTTTTATCAGTCTTCAGGATCATTTGTTGGCCTTTATTCTCTATCTAAAATGATTTGATCGAAATCTCAGAACACACTAATGGTCAGTATTTTATGACTCCATAAACTATAATTCTTTTCGATCAATTTTTCAAACTCCAGAAAGATAAAATGATGCAAACCAACCATTCTTAACACGTAACCAAATCAATGATATCACAGAAATGATTAAATCTAAAGACTATAACTTAACAAGGCTTATGGGACCTCTACAATCTGGTTTTCCAGGACAAGTTTTTTTAACAGTAGGACTTCTGGAAACGAGCATGGGCATCACCACCTCCAAACTTCTTGGTTTCAAAATCACACACTAGTAAAAGAAATACACAAGAGAATATGAAATTTATGAGGGGCGAGAATTCAAGCCTGTGTGTCTGTGTGTATATTCACCATCTGAAAATTACAAACATTCATCTTCTAAGCATCCAAATTTTCCATCTGAATATTGTTGCTCTTGAGAGGCACATACTCTCCCAGATACTCCAGGTGATCAGACTGTTGCAGACATAATAAAACCCGCTCTGCACCAGCAGCCCAATCAAATTCACATAAACCAGCAATTATCTATTCATAGGAAATAATGAAATCCGGTTGCAGTCGTTAAAGAGTTGGTAGTTTGGTGGTGGTTTGCTTATACTGCAACTCAGATTTGATAAATTATTTTTGCAGAGCCCAACATCTGGTCTGATAAGTAATGTGTTGTGATGCTTCCTTCTGGTCTGAGATGATTAACTAGTGCACGGCTTTTTCGTAGCCAGCGCTCCACCGAATTTCTCCTTCATGACGGCAATTTTCCGATCACATTCTGAGGAGACTCATTCAACCTCTGATCTCCATGTTTCACCAGCAGGTAGTTTCCTTCACCAGGTAGCAATCTTCTTCGTCAAGCAGTAGACTCCATCCTTCAACTGGAGTTGGTGACCAAGAGATTGGCTCTAATACCATATGAGATTAAACAACACAGCAATTGTATTAACCAGCTCACTGATTACATTGCATTGGCTTCAATATATAGCCAGATGACACCTCTAACAAACCACTATTCTCGGATTTCAAGTAGATAACAACTATAACCTAATATCTTAGACACAACAAGAATCCATTGGTGTCATTATTGAGCCTCTTATCTTATTAATCTAATAATTAAAAAAAATGAGACAAAAGAGAAACCAACCGCACTATGCGAATTAGCCACAAGAGACTTTGATCTACATCGTCGAGGTTATGGCGTTGTATCCCGTGTTTTAAAAACCAGTGAACCGGAACTGGAACCGGCCGGTTTTACCTGTTTGATGGTCGACCGGTTCAAACCGGCCAATAAACCAAACTGGTCGGCCGATTTATGACCAAACCGACCGGTTTGGTCCCTAAAACCTAAAACCTAAGTAACAGAGAAGTACTTGTATCATGTTTTCTCATGCAAGTTGGAGTTGTAAGGTGTTTTGGTGTGCAGCTAAGAGTTATTTTGCCTTACTAATGCTATTCAAAGAGGTCCCCGGCCCCTCCATTTCACCCACCCTAGTAATTAAGTAAAAGTGACATTCTCCTTTATTTTTCATTTTCATCATTTTACTTAAATTTTTAACATTACCATTAATTGTTTCAGGATGTTTGAGAGTGGTTCCTACCGCATTGGACTTCATATGGAGAAAGTAGACTTTTAGGTCCCATTCAAAACTCAACAGACTTAACAGTTTTCAAGATTTCAAGATTGGCAAGATTACAATGTTTCCACTGAAATCTATCATGTATGGGGGTATGGAACTGACATTTAATCAAGAGAACCAACCCTTTTATGTACCTCGATGTTGGTGGCATTGATTGTTGAACTCTTTTGTCACGACCCCAGTAAAAATGTACCCTTCACTCAAGTATAAACTCTTATATCGAACTCTTCTCTTTGTCGTCGTGTCAGGGGACTTAGTAGTGTATGTGCACACCAACCTCCGTCTTATACACAGGGAGAGAAAAGAGTGGTTGAAGGGAAAAACAAAGATGTGGAATGTGTTTTCTGATGATATGGGTTTGAACAACAGTGTTGAGTTGGCATTATCCAACTTGGATCTTAATGAACTAGTGCTAGAGCCGGTCACTTTTTATGATGGTGATCCTCTTGAGGGGTCATCCTCCAAAGTCCACATCAACAAATGCACAGATTGCATTGGATATAGGGGAGGAGGAGGAGAATGGAAGAGAGAGTAGTGGTAGCGATGCCAATCTTGCTGATTATGACATGGAGGACTACTGACAATCACGACTCATGAGCTATGAGATACTTCCATCTACAGTTCTAGTATCTACCCTATGGCTATTTTGTATTTGTCATTGGCATTCCCACGTATAGTATCAGTGACTCTAACTYAGTATGTTATTTGATGTTGTAGAGGCCATTTAGAGCCTCCTTGATTATGTATTTATGTTCCGATCTCTAGATATGTATTGCACTTGGTGTTGTTTTGATATATTCATGAGCATACTTTGGATATGTTGTCTCTAATTGTCTCTAATGCTTTGGAAACATGATTTAAAATCTTAAAAATATTTTTTTTTCATTAAAATTTAAATATTTTATGTATTTTTAAGAAAAACAGTTCATTGAAACCGGTTCATTACTGATTCCGGTTCCGGTTTAAGTTGGACCCTCGACCAGTTCCGGTGCCGGTTCCGATTTTTAAAACTATGGTTGTATCTGTCACGATGTCTTTGAATTCCCTTGATCAATGTCTGTTATCAATTAAATCTGATAGTCAGTAATAATTCTTACCACCAGAGATCTAACAGAATTTCAAAAAGTCTACATGCATAGGATAGGCAAATGTTCCCGACAGACGTTAGTGTATAACTGCCAAAGGCAATCAAAGGTTTTCATTTTAACAGATATTCTGAACTTTCATACACAACAACTTCATCAAATTTCATATTCTCTTTTTCACTTGTTTAAATCAGGAGTCGTAGTTTTCAGTAGTCTAGTCCATTGCCCTTGTCAACATACCTTTGTTTCTCTTCGGTCTTGAATCACAAAATTAACACTTTAATCTACGTTGGATAAATAGTTTGTATCATGGGTGATTGACTAATTACTATGAAACTTACTATGATTTAATGCATGCATTTTATAAACTTAATTTGCATCAGACATGGAATAGAGCACATTTTATTGAATAGTATAAAGTTTGAATCTCCCCAGCATTTAATACACTTATTCATAGCAAATGCTCTATCTGCCGATCACTTTAGATTCAAGACATTCGTCGCATAGTCTGAACGTCTTTCAAATATGATCTTCACTGCATGGAATAATGACAACATAGTCTGAACCTTTCAAATGGAATCTTCTAGTAAAGACAACATGTAGCTGAAGAACGAAGACCAAGTAACAGGAAATCAAAGGTCTTTAGTGCAAAACTGCCTACACCTTTAGATCCTCACTAATGATAGAAACCACAGTGTGTATTGTGTTACTGAAGATTCATCAACTTGAGACACTTGTTAAAAACTCTAAGTCATTGACTTGTCCTCTGGAAACGTATCATTAATCCTCGGAAACTGGAGGACCTTTCCACTTAAAATTATCTGCATATGCTTTAGGCTGCAACGAGAAGAAACAGAAAGTTTGTCATTAATTGTCATGATACAATTCCGTATAAAGAAACATAATAAATATGGACAATCTACATAGTCAAATTCTTGCTCTAGAAACATGCATTATATCGATTACACAAGCCCACATCGCAACATTCAACATATCCAACCATTTAAGATGGCTTTAATGCTTAATTTGCCTAAAACATAAGAATAAAGACAACAAGCATCATAAATCAGGTTTAAAAAACAATTTATAATAAGTGTCAGATTGTATCATTCAACATATAGAAATATTTAAGATGGCTTGAATGTTAAATTTGCCTCGATCTCTTGAATGAAGAGATTGATCCAAAATTCTAGGTGCTTGTGGGCAGTGTTAGCAGGAGTGCCCCCCCCCCGGCCCCAGCTCCCAAGGCCGGAACCGCGCTTCGAGCAGGAGTGTCCCTGGGAGCACACTCCGGGCTCCTTAAGGATGCTCCCTGCCCTGTTGGGAGCATCACTCCCTGGGATGCTCCCAAAGCCCGAGAGCACGCTCCCCAAGTGCTCCCTAAGCACTCCCCCCATTCTCCCCATGCATTCTCTTAGGCAATCAGACGCTCCAACGAATTAACCAATTTTCACTTTTTTTTCCAATTTTTAAGAGGAGGTGGGACCTAAGGTAGGTTTAGGGTTTACGCTAAAGTTGAGGAAAATAAAAGAGCTCTTCCCCCTCTCTTTTCCTCATTCTTTCATCTTTGTTTGCCTACGCTTAGAGTGGGGAGCTTGGAAGAGAAAGCAAAGGAGGGTGCAGATTTTTTAGGGCAGATTCATAAGAGCTTGGAGGAGAGAGCAAAGGAGAGCTTGGAAGAGTGAGAAAAGAAGAGCTTGGAGGAGAGAACAAAGGGAGCCATCAATTTCAACTTTCAAGAGCTAAAGAGGTAAGCCCAAACCCCAACTCCCTCATTTCCTTGGATTGTTTGTTTATGGTGTTTTCCTCTTCTCCTACTCTTTCCCATTCCTTCTTCTCCCTCATTTTATTGCAGGTTGTTCATCTAAAACTTGAGGAAAATGGTCTTCTTTTGGTTTATCATTCCATTTTTTGTTCTCGTGGTCTTGGTGGGGACTAGGCATCAAAGGGAAAAGGAGGAAAGTGGTCATTCTCATAGTGACAATGAAAATGAGGAAGGGTTTGAAGTGGATGAAGAGGCCAATGAAGGTGGCAAAGCTTCATTGACACCCCTGTGGAGATTTGTTACAAAAGTTGGGGGTAGAGGTGGTGGAACCACTAAATTTGTATGTCATCATGATTGTCATCTAGGAAAACCTTATACCGGTTCATATACCCGTGTGAGGAGGCATCTTTGTGGTGTAATGGAGAGTGATGACAATAAGGGGGCCATTGGAGATTTGTTACAAAAGTTGGGGGTAGAGGTGGTGGAACCACTAAATTTGTATGTCATCATGATTGTCATCTAGGAAAACCTTATACCGGTTCATATACCCGTGTGAGGAGGCATCTTTGTGGTGTAATGGAGAGTGATGACAATAAGGGGGCCATTGGGATCTCAATTTGCCCTAAGATATCCAATGAAGAGAGACAAAAATACATAAAGATAGAAAAAGTTGCACAAAGAAAGCATGGTAGAAAATAAAAGGTTCGATCTGATGCATCATCTAACTTTGGTGGCAACACATCTCCATCTCCTCATGGTTCTGGAACCTCTGGATCTAAAAGAACAATAGCAGATTTCCTTGATATTGGAGGTAGGGATGAGGTGGATGCAAAAGTGGTGCGGTTTCTCTATGCTTGTGGTATCCCATTCAATGTGCTTCACTCCCCCTATTGGCATGATCTTGTTAAGGCCATCAAAGAAGCCCCCAAAGGATACAAGGGCCCCAGCTATGAGAAAGCTAGAACTGTGTTACTAGACAAGGAAAGAACAAAAATTCAAAGAGCTCTAACACGGTTTACAGATGATTGGATGAACTTTGGAGTATCCATTGTATCCGACAATTGGCCAAATGTTAGAAACCAACATTTGATCAATGTTCTTGGTGTTTCTACTACCAATGCAGTGTTTCTTGCAGCGCATGAATCCTCCTCAATCATTGCATCGGCTCAAAACATTTCAGAGCTCCTATTGAAAACCATTAATAATGTTGGTCCTTCTAATGTGATTCAAGTAATCACTGATAATGCAACAAATTGTAAGGGAGCAAGTAAAATCATTGAGCGAGTTCATCCACAGATATTTTGGTCTAAGTGTTTGGTGCACACCTTGAACCTTTTGATGCATAATATTGTCAAGCATAGAGAATGTGGATGGATTAATACTTGTACAAGAGAGGGAAGCGAGTCATCAAATTTGTCACCGAAGTTCGATTAGAGCAGTTATGTCCTTGGTTTCATTTATGGGATGGAGGATACATTAGATGGATGTGAAGACAACTTTCCTTAATGGGATCACTGAGAAAGAAGTGTACATAAAGCAACCTCAAGGCTTTGAGGTACATGGGAAGGAGTCCCATGTGTGTAGGCTTAAGAAAGCCTTGTATGGACTCAAGCAGGCACCGAGAGCATGGTATTCCAGGATCGATGGATACTTGCAAAGTATGGGTGTCACCAAAAGCGAAGCATATTCTAACTTATATTACATATTTGTTTAGACTGATATGTTGGACAACTGAGAGGGGGGGGGTGAATCAATTGTTACCGTGCTTAAACAATTATGCTTATTTTAAACTCTTTACAGAGCACTCAATGACAATCACAATAATGCAGGGAGTTAAG
>JZKD02S1107364.1:151169-171418 GCA_000966675.3 Picea glauca
ACCGTGCTTAAACAATTATGCTTATTTTAAACTCTTTACAGAGCACTCAATGACAATCACAATAATGCAGGGAGTTAAGCAATAGAACATTCAACATCAATCACACACATGAAATATACAGGGATAGATATTTCCTAAGGAAACCCATAAAGGGTAAAAACCTCTTCTTCTTGATATGATAAGTAATCTTTATTTTCTGTACATTATCATTCTTATGAGCACCAACTCATTATGAGGCTGCCACCTCTGTTTTGCAAGCTGCAACTTGCTGAGAGCACCAACTCTCTGGTTTCTCTAGCACCCACTAGAAGGAAGCACCAACTCCCTGGTTTCTCTAGCACCCACTAGAAAGAAGCGTCAACTCCTTAAGTGTTTCATCACCAACTGGATGGAAGCACCAACTTCCAATCACACAGGCACCGACCTGTATAACAGAGAACAATAGTTCTCCCTTGCACCACCCTGCCACCCTGGTTTTCTCTGGCTGCAACCAGATGGAAGCTACAACTCCCTGTGTTCAAGCACCCACTTGAACCTCTGAGGACAACAGTCCTCCCTAGCACCTCCCTACCACCCTAAAATAAGAATCTTTGCTTGCTTGAATCTATTACAGTGATACAATATTCATCAATGGCTTACCAGTCTCATGATTGTTCTGATACACTGCTCTACTCCGCCTACATCAATGTCCTCCTCCTCGCATCTTCATAAGCTTTTTGTTATTCTGCTTTGTCTCTGCATGCACACCTCGACTTTTTCTTCCTCTCCCAAATATTCATATATCTGTTCTATGCACTACACTGCTTCTGTATAATTTTGTAGCTGTACACAGCCTGCTTTGACCCGCATGAATAATTCTCTACAGAAGCAACCTCCTCTTCTCTGTTCTACATATATTTATAATGCCAAGTCCTCTGCCAGATCACACTCCAAACTCTTCGTCCCCTCTGGCGATTACGCTGAGTCTGTTCTTCATCCATGGTCGTTATGCTGAGACTGTTCATCATTAGTGGTCGTTCCTGAGATTCTTTGGCTTCTCTAGCAGTTACAGTCTTCGATGTTTTTTCCACTTGTCAATCGTCTCTATGTTGAGTCTTCATTCCAGTGGCAGTTACCTCAAGACTCTTCAGCTTCTCTGGCAATCACCCTGCAGCTCCTCGAGTTTTTTGGTCGATTTCATTACTGTGTTCTGGCAGTTACAACCAGCCAATTATGGCTTCTTCGACTCCTCTGTCGATCACATTGATATTCTTTGAATTCTTTGGTAGATGCCATCAGTCGTTTTCTAGAAGTTACTGAGAAAACCTCTACGCGCTCATGCCTTTGGCGCCTTTTCCCTTCCTAAGAAAAACTACACAGTGGACGTTTAGCTTTTCTGGCTAAGCCCCTTCCTTTCACATGACCATCGACGGTGACCGTATGCCTAACCAATAGTCATTTCGCAATTTCGCGTTTCGAGATATCCAACTGCGAGTTGCCTCGATCTTCCCAACTCGCGAAACTCCGAAATGGAGCCTAGCGTTGCTAGCTCCTTCCCTTCTCTCCCGCTGATGTGCCCACTTGTTGTGACCACTCGCTAATCAAACGAGCACTTCACGATCTCGACGATCTCGGATGTGGAGCCTAGCGACATGCTAGCTCCTCCCTTAATCCTTCGACGATGTGACCTCCAGATGTGACCAGGGGTCAAGCAAAAAGGTGCTTCGCGATTTCGCGTATCGCGATTTCCTGATGTGAGTTGCCTTGAGACTCCCAACTCGCGAAACTCTGAAATACTCCAGATCGACGACCCACGATCCTCGGTGATTTAACGATCAAGATCTCTTCTTCGAAAACTCAGACTTCGTTCTTCGTCGTGCCAGATCAATGGTCCACGCTCTCCCTTTGATCGACGATTGTGATCAAATCACGATTTCGTGTTTCGCGACTTCGCGTCTCGTCTCCCTGGACAATCAACGGTCCAGATCTCTCCTCGATCCGATGGCTCAGATCATGTCGCGATTTCGCGTTTCGCAACTTTGGAGGTTAGAGCACCTCCTTCCTTTGACCCTTCAGTCAGCGAAATGTTGATCTCTCGCCGCGTGTTGGATCGACAATCCAGATTTCTCCTCGATCCGACAGCTCAGATCATTTCGCGATTTCGCGTTTCGCGACTTTGGAGGTTAGAGCACCTCCTTGCTTTGACTTTCCAGTCAATGAAATTCTGATCTCTCGCCACGTGTCCTCCGGATCCAACAACCCAGATCATTTCGCGACTTCGTATTTCGCGGAGTTGGAGGATGGTTCTTGCCCATTATCCTCTTCGCAGTTATATTGGATCTAACGGTTGCTAGTCCTTCGCGCTCCAATCCAACGGCTGAGGTCTAATCTCCTCCTCTACGCACTCCTCATGTCTGTACTCTGATCTGACGGCCATCGGTTATTTGGGATTGGTGATCCAACGGTCACTGTCACTCCTCCTCCTGAGCTTTGGCTTTCTCAAATCTCTAAGTGTCAAAGGCCACGACCTTTGATCCTTCTGCGAGCCTTGATGACTTAGACCTCGTCTGCGTTTCTGGGAACGTTATCTCTCATGAGCTTTGGTAATGGAATTCACCTCGGCCCTGGCGCCCACTTGCGCTCGACGTGCAACTCTGCACTATTCCTTCTCAGCTTCTCGACCTTGTTCTTCTGTGTCTTCGCTACTGGTTGTTGTTCTTGCCATGTACACTCTGTTTGTAAACTTGCCATCATCGTTGTTGTTCTTGCCATCAATGACAAGCACACTCGGCCTGTAAACATGCCAACATGATCTGCCCATTTTGGTGTTGTATGTAGATGACTTGTTTCTAACAGGTGCAGAGAAGCTCATTGCAAGGTGCAAAGCAAACATGGTAGTTGAGTTCAAGATGAAGGACATCGGCATGATGCATTACCTCTTGGGATTGGAGGTTTGGTAGAGACCAAGGGAGATTTTCCTTGGGTAGGATAAGTATGCAGTTCAGATCCTAAAAAGGTTTCGAATGGAAGACTACAAACTTATGGCCACACCCATGATCACTAATCTGAAGAAGGTGACAACTTCAGATTCAAAGTTGATGGATCCCACGTTGTGCAAGCAGTTGATAAGTTCTTTGATGTATTTGGTCAACACCAAGCCAGATATATGTTTTGCAATGAACACCTTGAGTCGTTCATGGTGGATCCAAGGCAGGAGCATTGGGTATAAGCAAAACATGTGCTCAGGTATTTGAAGGGCACAGTGGAGTATGGTATGAGATATCTTAGAGATGGTGAAGTGAAGTTGCAGGGGTATACAAACTCAGATTGAGCAAGGGGTATACAATTTTTACTCCAAATTTGTTGCTCAATTACCATATCTCTGGATTACCTTTCCTAGTACCTTTCCTCATTGCCCTTTTGTTAATTAATTAACATATGCAAGCACCATAATGCAAGCTTATATAATATAATTAAATCATTCAAGCTTAAGTCATGCAATATCATTTGGTGCATTACAAAGAATGAGTGTTTATGACATGCCATCCCAAATCCAAAGCTAATCAACGAGGGTTGGAGCCCAACCCCCAAGGATAATGACAAACCCCCACTCAAAGTGGAGTATGGTCTGAGATATCTTAGAGATGGTGAAGTGAAGTTGCAGGGGTATACAAACTCAGATTGAGCAAGGGGTATACAATTTTTACTCCAAATTTGTTGCTCAATTACCATATCTCTGGATTACCTTTCCTAGTACCTTTCCTCATTGCCCTTTTGTTAATTAATTAACATATGCAAGCACCATAATGCAAGCTTATATAATATAATTAAATCATTCAAGCTTAAGTCATGCAATATCATTTGGTGCATTACAAAGAATGAGTGTTTATGACATGCCATCCCAAATCCAAAGCTAATCAACGAGGGTTGGAGCCCAACCCCCAAGGATAATGACAAACCCCCACTCAAAGTGGGCCTCATCCCATCGGTTGCGTAAGTTATGATTATTGATGTTTGTGCTTTTGGATGTGTGTGTTGGAAAGCTACTGCTATTTATAGTCATGTGCCACCTAGATTGTTGTTAGCATTATTGTATGCCAAAGTGGTAGCTTTGACATTTGTAGTTCTCATGGGTGATTTTTATGGTCTGGCATAGCTTGCTTTGAATTAGCTTGTGGTGGCTGCTATGCAGACCACATTTTTGTATATAATGCCTAATATGCACATTTTTTGTTTATATTAATAGTGAAAGGAAGCATTTTATTCTAATTCCCCTAAGTATTTCATTTAACCTAATTTCCTGTCAATAAAGCAAGCAAGAGATGAAGAGCATGAAACGAGATGCATTTTTTTGCAATACAAGTAAAGAAACATAACCGCCAAACCATGAAAGAGTTGGAAAGAATTTAGTGTACCCTTAGAAGTGGGGTGTGAGGATCCTTAACCTGCACAATAAAAGGAATGTATAATACAAATTAGAAACTAAATAAGCTATCAAAATAGAAATAATATTATTGACTCTAGAACAACATAAAAAAACAACTTTAATGCTTTGTATTCTTTTAATTGATAACAACTACTACTTTGAACCCACACTTAACCTTAAAACAGTAACATTACTATTGCAATCTCAGAATTTGGGTTCTACGTCAAGGTTGGAACAAACTTCAGACATAATCTAAGCTAAACATTGTTCATAAGCAATTACCTTATTCTAAAAAAAATTCCAAGAATTTCCCTACAATTCTTTGTGACACTTCCACAAAACATGGCCATATAAAAAAGCATCACCTATTAATCTGTTCTTTGAATCAAGCAAGATATACTACCCATAGTCTGTGTCAAGCTACTAAGCATTTCCTTTTCAACTATATTTCCTAAGAAAATATAGAAAAGCATTTTCAAGTTCACATCCACGCATGTAAATACATTTTCATACAAGGATCTTAACAATCCACGTAAACTTCATACATATAATTTGAAAATGACCAGAGGTGACTAGTTTTGGAATCAGACAATATATGAACACTAACAACTATACAGTCAATACAAAAATAGGAATATATAAAATTAAGCAAAGGTATGTATAGAATACCACATACTCCCAGCCATGTTTCTCAGCAAAACTTTGAGCAGCTTCTTTGCTTTTAAAATAAAGCCCAGCTTCTCCCACGTTTGCATATGGATCACCTGTTGACGTCCATCCCATCAATGGGTTCTCCCACCTAGGAAACAAAGCACAAAACTTCCCAGTGGTTACTCCTCTCACATATTTTAGTGCAGTGCACACACATATTCCAAACAAGCAGTAATCAAACTCAGGAAAACAAGAAATCTGAATTGAGGTACCACATAATACGATAACAAGGAGACAACTATCACTTATCAATAAGAATCTTAAAAGAATGCATAACTATATGGGATAATCTTGCATACTTTTGTGTTGACACAAAATTGATTTTCCATTTTCCAAGTTTTCCAGAACCTTGTTGTGTAGCTGTCCGGCCAGGGGAATATATTATCACCTGTGTTTTATATTAGAAAATGCCAAGTCAGAAATAAACAAGAATATCATTTTCACATGCAACATGACCAAAAAAATACGCCTTGAAAAGCCAAACATTAGTCATGAGTATGACATACCAAAAGCTGAAGAAGAATCTTATAAATAACATATTTGTTTCATTATTGGTCCCAGTATAACTTGAATTGTCAAGGAAATAAACATATACACCATACTAAATGCTGAGAAAGAAGATGCTTATATTATGGTGTCCACACCCAAAAACGTGAGGGGGCAACATTGCCAAGGTGCAACAATATGTTCGGCCTGCAACAATGTTTTGGGCCTAATATAACCCAACCAGAAACACAAAGGGGGCAGGAGGACTTAATTAATCAATCTATAGGCAATGTTATCGCACAATCTATACTTTCCCAAAGCCTGAAGGCAAGTAGGCTTAGATTGACGTAACATGGAGGTAGTCCTATCACTGTCACCCCAATAGAGTACCTCTTTCTCTTTAGGAGGAGGAAAACCTCACTCCAAGGGAGACGTCCCAGGACCTAGTTGGTTGATGAAGGGCAGAAAGACACGGTGAAAACCCACCCCTCTCTCTAGGTCACTCAACAAAAGAAGTCACTTGGATAAAGTTTAAAGGGACAAGGGAAAGTGAAAATGGGTCTGTACCTGCCCTTTACCAATGAAACATCAAATGTTAGTAGCAACAATGATATCAATGATTATAATCAATGACTTCTTAGACAAATTGTATATGCTGCTAGAACAAGTTATATACAATAAAAATGATATTATAGCAGCATCAATGTATCTTGAAAATTGCAAGTTATGATGACAAGGAAAAGATACAAAAGTTCTTGCAAACTTGATAATACTGTCACTCACAATTTTCAAAATTAAAACAAGTCAATAAATGACTTAAAAAAGGGTTATAAAAGTGTTTATAACAGCAGCAATTTAATAGCTATGACAGCAGCAAACCACTTCAGAAAAGAGTACTTTTCTAATGCAATAACACACACTTTTAGCACTTAATGATAGCAATTTGCCTAGCACAACTTTATGGGCAGTTTTGTTGTTAGTATGGGCTGATAAGGGCTGCAAACAGTGGCTATAACAATAGTTACAACAGCAGCAAGGTTATTTATAACAGCTTCAGAAATGCACCTTTAGAATAGTAGCAAAGATAGTTTAAAGCATCAAAGTGATAGTGCTTTGGCTTGTGTAATTTCTGGGTTAGTTTACTTAGTTAATAGGCTTGATAAGGCTGTTAAGAAGAGGCTGTAACAGTGATTTTAGCAGCAGCAGACTTAGTGGTTAGTAATATATACTAGGTTAGTAAATTAGTAGAGTATCAAGTGGAAGAATTTGAGTTGAGGTTGGTAGTCTTATCAAGAAGTAAGAGAAGAGGACTAGTGCCTTTCAAGGGGAAATGGAGTCAAGGAGGGCGGCTTCTTCTAAGGCTGTTAATTTATGATGATACACAAAAGTCTAAGAGGGAAAAAAGTCTAGGAGAAGTAGCAATTTAAGTCTTAGATTTTGACCTCAAGAGACAAAGTGCTAGGGTGTAGGCACTTCTAGGCCCTAGCACCTTGCTCTCCTTAGCCTTTTTATGGATTAGAACTTATGCAACAATAACCAAATGCAAACCCTTGGAGTGCTAGCAATTTAGGGCCCTAGGGTTTCACTAGTTACAAGATCGATTTAGTGAAAAGCTTGGCAAATAAAAAGTAAGAAAGTAGCAACTCAAGTTTCTTACTTCAAGCATTAAATACACCATGCAATTCATAATCTTGTATGAGCAAATAAAACCATTCAATAGATGACAAAATGCAGATTCTACTTACTTGCACCAAGAATAATCATGAGTATACCATGCAAGATCACCATAAAACTCCAAAAAATGATCTAAGTTGCAAATACAAGCCTTAAACAAGAGTGGTGCCTCACTATTTCAGCCAATGACCCCAATAGGGCGCAAATTTCAGACCTCTTGTCTTCCTATGACAAGTTATGATCAAAATGAATGTCACTTTATGTTTATTTATACAACAATTTGACCTTTAATTAATTTTAGGTCAAAATCAAGGTCGACCTGGCCAATTTACTCAAAAAATACACTTTTACCAAAATAAATTCAATTTACATCTAAAATCTCCTCCAAGGGTGACGTCATGCCCTTCTAAGGTGACGTTGAGCCCCATATGTGGAACGTTGAGCAAGGAAAGTGGAACGCTTGGCCTCTAGAGACCTAAAATGATGCCCACACGTGCCACCAAACTCATAAACGCCTCCAAAGATGAAACACTAGCTCTAGATGACGTCTAGGACCCTCAAGGGATAACGTCCAAGTGGGAGGAGCATGAGAACTCAAGTTTAGGTCTTCCACAATGCCTCCAAAGGTAACGTCCTTCCTTCATCTGGTGCAAACCCTCAATCTCTTCTTACCCCTGGCTGGGGTTTCAACATCCATCTGTGGGCTTTCAGCCCCTATGAAGGTCCGAGCTAATCATTCCCTCATGTGTACCTGTCCACCAGGCAAGGTCCTGCAACAACAACAAGTACGCCCTCCAGGGGTTCATAAGTCACAGGGATCATAGCATGTAAATCACATCTAATAATTAAATTACTCGAACATGTGCATCAAACCCCCCTCAACCCAAACAAATGCTCAAAGACGTTATGCAATTTTACAAGTTAGGTTTGGAGAAGGTCTCAGGGTGTCTTATTGGGCTAACCTCTCTTAAGTTTGGGGTGTTTCCCAGGTGGGATCTAGTCCAAGTCATGTAAGTGTACAAGGTGGCATGGGGTAAATATTTGGGGATGGGGTGCATGTGATAACAGAAAAATGTAGAGTCTTACCTGTGGATGCCTTTATGGAGGGCGAGTTGCACCTTGTTATAGATGCAATTGTTTCCTAGCCCATTCATTGTATTTTACTCTTAGCTTTATTTCTTTTGATCTTTTGCTCTTGTACTTCAAGGAAATAGTTGAGGACCACTGTCCTGGTTTGATGACCAGAGGTGACAGCGTTATCCACAAACATTTCATGGAAATGAGAAGGTTGGCTCATGATGAGACCTCCTTTCTCTTGGCTATGCCACTACCTTGGTTTAGTGACCAGATAGGTGGCAGTGTCATACCGCTACATGCCCATGGTCATAATAGGTCGGCTCGTGATGAGACCTTGTATCCATCAACTAGTAACTTGAGTATTTATTTTAACTTGAGTCTAAGTGAGATCATTGAGAGTGAGTGTGAGTTTGAATGCGCATGAGTGAGTGAATGGCAAACTAAATGAGTGAGAAGAGGGTAAAGTGAGGCGCATGGCATGCATGGGAGAAGGAAAAAGCATAGTGTAAGTTTAGAGTGGGCACATGAGTGCATGGGGGAGATAATTTTAGGAAACTCATGCAACCTCTCCTTCCATCATAAATTAAATATCATATTCTCCAATTTTAGGAATATGCACCCTAGCCTAGGTGGATGCCACATCACTGCCACATGTCGACCTCGGAGGCTGCCACTTGGCAGTGCATGGACGATGACTGTACTTGCCAATTATAGCGGCAGCTAAAAATAGAACCTCTAAAAATAGGGTTCTCTAAAAATAGATTCTTGATTCTATTTTTAGAAAAAATGTCCACGTACATACTGCCAAAAATAGAAAGTCGTCTGAATACCCTTGACTTTATACTCATTAATCTCGTCTTTCCACAAGGGATCCGAATATGCCATCAAAACTGTCATGCAGGCCCTGATGCTCAACCTGCTAAAAATAGCAATTTGGGTGACATCATCCCAAAAAAGGTCCAAAGGCCTATGGATGCCTCAAGGATCAATATTGCGCTCTCAGAATCTGAATCTAGGGCATGGATCACAACCTGCTAAAAATAGCAAGTTCCTGCATGTCGCCCGAAAAAAGTGTCATCGAGCCTAGAATCCTGCAAGGACTCATACTATATGCTCTAAACTGCCCCAAACTATCAGGAGGCCCACTCAAACCGTGTCTCCTAAAAGGTAGCAACACCTGTATGTGTTGTCATCCTTATACACACTTGCAAATGTGGACTAAGTCTCAATCCACTTAGTGTGTCCTCTAAGACACAATGTCTAAGTTCAAGCCCACTGTCACTTCGACTTTAACTCTTTCCGTCTAGGCTTACTCCTAGGGAAGCCAAGGGGGGTAGTCCCTAGTTTCTATGTGAATTATTAGATGTGTTCTAGGAGTTAATTTCAATTTGTTAGAGGTTGGGGGAAACTACCCTATATGAGAGGCAAGCAATGCAAATGCAAACCTTCAATGCAAAGTCAACCCTTTCCCTAAGTCAACTAAAACTAGTGTCTAAGGTTGGGCAAGGGGTCAACTAAAGTTACAACAAGAGATTAATACAAGTCTAAAGAATTAGTTTACAAGAGTTTACAATTAGATAGGAAAGAATTTAAGTTACAACAAATAAAGAATGTTTAAATGATACAACAAGATACAAAGATACAATTATCTACAAATGAAATGAACAAGCACTTGTTAGATCTAACCTTTACTTTGATTTTGCAGGAAATGAAAGGAATAGATCAAGATCGCATAAATAGCAAACACAACATCAAAACCCAAACAATGAAGTGCCCCAAGAGAGGTGCGCAACTTCAAGGGGTTGCTCAAGATGACCAATGCGCAACTTTAAGAGGAAAGATAAAACTTGAAGAAAAAGCCTCCACGGGCAATGATGCGCAACTTCTAGGTTCAACAACTAAACCACCACAAGATCTTCTATTGCAATGCTTAAAAGATAAATTGAAATGTAAATTGTTGAAAGTTAAGAGCATGAACCACTTAAAATGAAATGTGAAGTTAAACCATAGGTTACTTGTGAGTAGATTTTAGAGTTGTGATTAATTAAGTTAAGTGTAGATCCTAGACTAGATGACTTCCCCAAAACTCTCACCGCTTTGGCCAAAAGGACTGTTGGGTGCTCAAGAAATAAAGCAAACAAGGCCTTACCCTAGCTCCACAGGTCAATCCGAGAAACAAGGGTGCTCAACAAGGGGGACACCTAGTGCCGTGAGATCATCCCTGATCTAGCACCCCAAGCCGCCTCCACAAGTTCCTTTTATGATAGCGAAAGTTGAGACAGTTAAAGGTGACCTAATTAAACTAGATAAATTGATCCTTGAGATTAATATGAATTAATTAAGTGATTAAAAGTTACTTGAGTTAAGTGCTTGAAGGAAAATGACAAGTGCTTGAAGGAAAARAAATGAGAAATGCTTGAAAGAAATGTACAAGAGTTAGATTATGCCTCCATGGGCTTAAGCAAGAAAGTAAATGGAATTAAATGCTTCTAAACTATAAGATATCACATGAACTTGAAAGAGAAACTAAAAGCATAAACCATCAACTATCTACCAAACTAAACTAACCTTATGATATAGCATGGGTGGCAAAGCCAATCCTCTTTGTTAGGTGTAGGCAAAAGAATGCAAGAAAGGAAATAACTTTACTTGAAAAGAAACAAGCAAATCTTAGCCACACAACCTTGTCTTAAGGACAAGTGGGGCAAACAAAATGAAACTTAAAATAGAAAATTAAATCTACGTCCTAGCCTTCCGATTTTGCATGGGTGGCTAGGCCAATCCACTATGCAAAGTGTAGGCAAATGAAAAGAAAAAACGCAAAAAATTACTTTTTTAGAGAAGTGTAAGCCCTAGAGACTCTCTTGGGGCTTGCTTACAATAGAAGAAGGAGAAAGAGTTGGGAAGATACTACCCAACTTACGAGGCTTCTATTTGACATTTTGGGCCCATTTTGGGCCCCTTTTGGGCTGTAGATCCTCCTATTTTAGTGCAGACCTGCAACAAATCAGCAAGCAAAACTTGCTGGAAAATATGCAAAAACACCAAAAACTTGAGAAAATTTTTGTTGGCAATAACCAGAAATTTTCTGTGTAAATTTCAGCACATAAAATATGTTTAAAAACTTTATCCAAGTATGTTAGAATGCTCAAAGATGTATAGAAAAGAACAGAAATATGAAACAAAAATTTTTAGAGGTTGAAAGTGGGTAGAAAGAGAGATTTTCAGATCTGAAATCTTCACTCCAAACCGTTAGGTAACCTGCAAGTCTTGTGAGAAAAGCTACAAAAATAGAGAGGATGTGAGTAGATCTAGATGGTAAAGCAAAATACTTTGCAATACCCAAATAAACACTTCACTAGATCTATGATAATACTACCACAAATCTATCCAAGCAAAATATTTTGCTTGGAGTTCCTACTCTAGATCTATAAGCTAAGCATACACAAGAAAAATAAACAAGAACAAGATCACCTCATATGTAGAAAGATAGCACCAAGAAGACTCTCAACACCATGGATCCTCCAAAGATTTCTTTAATAGAATAGAAGCAAGCTTGAGCAAATACTTGCCACGAGTTTGAGAAGAAAGAATGAGAACAAGAAAGAGAGAGAGAGAGGAGTGGGAGAGATTTTGGCATAGTAACAATAACTTAGAGTAGATGTGTAATGAGGGGGGGGTGAGCATTATTTTATACTTGGGAGAGGAGAGAGACCCCTTTTGGATGAGTTACAAGTGTCATACATCCAAGAGAAATAGACAAAGTCAAGGAAGAGTCACTTTTAGAGTTTTGGTAGTGAGTTAGGGTTTGAGGGGTGAGGTGTAAAGGGGGAAAACACATTTTCCTATGGTCAAACATTAAGTTAAACACCAAGGAGGGCGAATTTAGAGTTTAGGTGGTTTTTTTCACTTAAACTTTTTAATTCTCACATGTCAATTAGCAAGGGAACACCACTTTAAGTTGTTGGCTAAGCAAGGGGGTGTTCTTTAAGTGGAAAATTACTTTTCCAACTTAGGAAAAAGGTCAGGAAACCTTTCCCACTCTCTCTCATGTCTTTTTGCTCATTTTACAATTTTTGGTTTTTTTAATTTAGCCAATTATTTGTTGATTTTTGACTAACTTGGACTCTTCATGGACAATGACCTAACAAAACTTGTCTAATTGAGTTGAAACTTGGTCCAAGGGTGTAGGGGGTCTCATTCCATTTCTTTTGAGTCCTCATACCCCTATCAAAATCACTTAGGTCCTAGTTTTTACATTTTTACATCAAAATTAATTAAAATTACCATTAACTAGGTAATTTTAAAAAATTAAAAAAAAAAACTACTTAGACTCGACGGAATTCCACAAGACTCTAAAAGATGTCTAGCATGGTTATTTACAACATTCCTAGACCCTAGTCACCCATAGGGCTCGATCATTAGAACCCATTTCACCACTTTGGAGGATTATTGTGGTAATGAAAAACTCAAGGGTAATTAAAAAGGCTGGTAAGACCAAATTAATTACCCGAGGAAAAAAAACACTCGATGAAAGGACTTCCCTAATGATAAAGTCCTAGATAACTAACCTACAATATGATCCATGCAGACCCATTACATTATTATCCCACACAGGGGAGCGGAAATTCCAGTTACAAAAAGAAGTGCCGAGGCAAAAATTGCCTTGTAGAACCAGTAAGTCTTCAACTTGGTTGCACCATCAGATACATAGCTTCACAGCACATGGAGTTGACCCATAGTTGAAATAGGTGGTCAACAGTATGTATACATCTCTCTCTCAAAAATACATGGAAACCAAGTAAATTGTGACTCTAAACTAAGCAAACCCTGTACTGATCATGTACCTGCCTCATGTGTGAACCAACCTCCTGCTCAACATAAGTGCTAATCCTTGGGAAAACCTTAGTATGCCAACCAAAGTGTTGCATGCTAGCTCTTAACCCTCAAGATTTTCAAGGGTGAAAATCTAGAGGTTAACACACCCAAAAGCCTATGGAGAGTAATTACTCATGAAAGCCTATGGAAGCATTTCATTGTTCAGAAATGTTTAAAGCCAAGATCAATAATAGACTGGATCAGAAATTAGAGGAAGCCAACAAAAAATGTATTCACTCAATGGAAGGTGTTAGTCCAACATTCCCATTGATAGGTAACTGGTTGGTTTGGAACGTTGGAGCAGAACAGCAAGTAAGGGTTGGTGTTGAGTCTTGACCCTTTGATTGCAGAAATGAGTTTAAACTTTAGATTGCCCGATAGACTGAGAGAATTTGTTCAAAACAAAGGTATATAGACTCTCAATAAAATTGTAGATCAAGAGGCCACAAATATATGGCAGCAGGGTTGGATGAGGGCAGATAGACAGGGGATATAAGGTGAGGACGCAGATACCTGGAATGCATATGTGGATAATCTTCATAGAAGCCATGTTAGAATTAGGGAGGAAGAAAATTCAGTGGTATGGTCAAATTTTTTTAGAAGCCTTGGATTTTTATTCAGCAAAATTGGGGTACCGAACAATTTTTTCTTCTGAGCTTGGACACACAACCTAGTGATGGAAGAAATTATGGAAGATAAAAACCAAGAATCTTTATGTGGCTAGCAACTATGAACAAGGTTTTAACTTGGGAAGTTCTGCAAAGGAGCGCCAGGCAGGGACCTGGAATATGTATTTTATATAGAGAAGATGGAGAATCGATAGATCATTTGCTCATTAAATGCTCATATGCAAAACAGGTCTGGTTAGAAGTGGAGCAGTTCACAGGAATGAAGAATGGATGGGCTGGGAACTCTGTTGAAGAATGTTTGAAAAGTTGGATGAGCTAAAAAGAGCTCGAGGAATGGAAGGCTGTGCCATGTCTGACTATATGGGACTTGTAGCTAGCAAGAAATTCATTGCTATTTGAGAAGAAAGCTGTCCCTTCATTTCAATGCTCTTATCAAATCAGATCCATGGCCATAGCTTACAGGCTACCAGTCATTCAAGAAAAATAACGGCAAATAGAGAATTTGGTCATCAATAAAGAACAGGTATGGGAGTTCTTTGATAGAGCAAGGCAAGGCCCTCGGGATAGAAGCAATGCAGGTTGTATTTTGTTTTTATCTCGGAACCACAAAATTAAGATGAAAGCTGGCCTTGGCACAGGATACAATAATTTTGCAGAACTAATGACATTAATGCTTCTTCTCAATGTGACAGGGAGAAAAATGCAAAGAAGTTACAGGTCTATGGTGACTCCAGTCTGGTGATTAAGTGGATGTAAGGTACAGGCCAGATTCTAAATATACACCTCAGACCTCTAGGGGATCAGACAAAAACAATAGCAAGCTTGTTCAAGACAATTTCTTTCACTCATGTATATAGAAAGCAAAATGTGGAAGCAGATGCCCTCTCAAAGGAAGAGCAGCAGGTAACAGAGGGAAGGTTGGTCATTGAAAGATGCAGGGATGGAATAATTTGTCTCTGATTCTAATATTTAAAGGAGGCTGCTACATTTATGATCATGGAAGTCTGTTTGAACTTTGAAGTTCCAAGCCATAATGGCAGTTAAAATTTGATCTTTTTGTTTTCTATCAGAAGATAAGGACATAGTATTTCTATAGAAATGTATAGGCCTATAGACAAGACAGTTAAGGGGCTGTTACTGTGCTGTTTTAATACACAAACATCAAACTGAAGATGTATTAGGACTCTATTTTTGGAGGGAGGCAGTAAAATGCTCTCTTTTTCAATACTTTAAAAGTGCAGCAGTAGATTAGAAATGTAATTTCTCTTCTTCTTGAATAGAAATGGTGATTTTTTCCTTGGAAAAAATTGTGCCCTTTGAATATTATTATTACTATTATATGCACTTTATGTTTGTTACAGAAACAGAAATCCAAGCACATTATGGAAACATCCTTTCCACAAAACAGAGTTGAACCTTTGAGCTGAACAATAGAAAAGTTCGATCAACACACAATACTCCTAACAACTGGTTGCTACAAAACGCATAAATGGAACATACTGGCCCGATAAAATAACATAAAAATAAAAATAAAATTGAAATTAAAAAAAAAAAAAACATTATTTGGTATGTTTCATTTTGGTTCCAAATAAAGGTACTATTTTCAAAACATTATGACTGGATTTTATCCAACCCTTTGACTTACTATAACCTAACTTTCTCAATGGTGTAACATCAAAAAATAATCTAAGCTACTCTACTTGTTCAGCTTGGGTTACTCTATGTTAGTCCCAAGTGTCTCACTAGGTGTATTTTGCAAGGTCACAAGAAACTCCTGCCCCCCACCTCCCACATTTCTGCCCGAAAATGTTTCAGAAACCGGAACAGGTACAAAATCCCTGAAAAAGTTTCTGAGGCATTTCCATTTCCAAAAACATTTCCAAGATGTTTCCTGTTGATAAACTCCAACGTTTTTCCCACAGTAAAATAAAAAAATTAAAAGATAAAGGCCCCCAAAGGGAGTGAGACCTGCATATAACCTGTTTGTGTGTTAAAAAAAACTAAAACAGCAAAAAATAACCTAAACATTCTACAATTGAAAAAATGAAAAATAAATGTCACACTCCATCTGTGGAAATTCACCAGAAAGTTCAGGCTCAAATGCTTCAAAAAGAGGGAATAATAACAAAATTCATTGGTTCACTCGTAAAATGAGTGGTAACTGTCATTCTCTCCCCGGAACAGTGGAATGTGAGGCAGGTACAAAATGAGACAAGGGACTGTGAAGAGAGGATCACAAAATTGGAATATGGCTCAGAAGAACAAGTGGAAGAAATAAGCAGAACAAGGGGATGTCTAAGGGAAGAGCTTAGGGGAAAGGCAGTCGAACAATACAGAGGCTTTGCAAGCACAATGTCCATCAAGACAATAGGATCTCAGCAGTGGAAGCCCGGATCATTGCAGAGAGTGAAAACACTAATGGAGCAAGTTCGAGACTAGAGCAGCAAAAGAGATTCCTCCGCAACCCATAAATAATCATGTGCATGGTGCATGGGACGATATCCTGCTGACCGAACAAGCCTATCAACCAAGTGAAAAGGCAGCAAGTCAACCCTCTTCAGAGTACTTTAGCCCCTCCGAGTATTTGCGGATGTATGGTTCTTGCAAAAAGCTTGACCTTCAATTTGTGTGTTGCCCTACAAGAATGATAGTCTTAGTGTGTCAGGTTATAAACCCTATATTGAGAATTTTGAAATGAATGGGTTGTTTAATATGATCCAGCTATTATGCCCAATTTTGGAATATGGAGCCTACAGATATAGTCAAGTCAAGGCTTTGTACTGTGAAAATTCTGACTTGGTTGAGGAGCCTTATTCTCTCCCCCTCTTTCAACCTCGACTTCTAGCTGGAGCACACCTTAACATATTCTTATTATGGCTTTGTTTCTGCATTCATTATAGTTAAAAAAACAGAAATTCATTGTTGCCAAGTTACCAAAAGCATGACAATCTTTACTGTTGTCCTCTAGCCTAGGGATAACTAAGGAGATTATGTTTCGAGGCCCACAGGTCCTAGACATGGAGTACCAAAAGCCAGATCGACTTGAGCATGGCCCTGGAGGGCCCATCCTTTTCTTCTTCAGCGCCTCCACTTTGTCAGCAGCAACGGCATCCATCACATCGGCCTGGTCTTGCAGCAGAAATGGGTCTTGCTCCATGAGGTAATGAGTCCGAGTATCATGGTATGTGTCACTCTGATCCTCAAAACTTTTGAATATGTGCATTTGATTCTTTTTGCTTCTAACATGTGCTTGGACCTTATGCCTTTCCACTTGACCACACCTGGGGGGAATGACAAGATGCCCTATTAAGTTGGTTCCCATAGGGTTTGAGTTGCCACTGGGGGGATTCATGAAAGGCCATCGTCCGCTCCACCATACTTACCACTTTTCATTTTTTTCCTGCTCATCCATCCCATTACACTGTTCTGGGCATTGGTTGGCCAAATATCTAAAGGTTGTACCTTACCTTGAGGGAAGAAGGGGCTAAAGGCCCAGAGGGTAAAAGTAGCTGGCAAAAGATAAAAGACAAAAGAATGAAACCTTGAGATGCTTCACCCAAGGATCCCCAAGAAAGCAATAAAAAGCTTCTCAGCAAGAAACAGAGGGACCCATAAAAATAATAAATCAAGACCTAGTTGGAGGATAGGGGSTCTCATCACGAGCCAGCCTATTAGGTCCATGGGCATGTAGTGGTATGACACTACCAGTAGTTGGTCACCATGCCAGGGTAGTGGCTCAGCCAAGAGAAAGGAGGTCTCATCACGAGTTGGCCTTCTCATTTCCGTGAAATGCTTGTGGGTAACATTGCCACCTCTGGTCACCACGCCAGGGCAGTGTCCCCTAACTAGCCTCTTGAAAGAAAAAGCAATAAGAACAAAAGATAAAAGGCATGAATAGGTTTGGAAACACTTGCATCCATGACAAGGTGCAGCTCACCCTCTTCAGAGGCACCCACAGGTAAGCCATACGTTTCCCTGCTTTCACTGCACCCATTGCCCAAACATCCCTTACCACCTCATCCACTCACATGGCCTAGATTTTGTCTCCACTCAGGGACATCCCACATCCAATGAGCACTGGCCCAATAGGACGTCCTAGCATCCCCTCCAAACTTGGCTTGTAGAATAGCATAACGTCTTTGAACGCGTGTCCAAGTAAAGGGGGTTTCATGCACATGTTTAATAACTTGATGATTAGATGTGATTGACATTGCTATGATCCCTGTAACTTATGAGCCAATGGAGGGCGTATATGTTGATGTTGCATGGCCACACCCGATGGACAGTTACACATGGGGAGATGATTAGTTCGGACCTCCATGGGGCTAAAAGCCCATCAGATGGATGTTGAGACCCCAACCAGGGGCAAAGACAGATCAGAGGGTTGCACCAGAGAGAGGACGTTTCACCAGGGACAGCCTGGCAGGCCTGGACCTAGGGGGTTGTGCCCTTTCCAACATGATGTAGGCCTTGGAAGGCCCATGACGTCACCCAACATCTTGGGATGTTTTGGAGGCAATTGTGTGCTAAGTGGCACGTGTGGCAGGTTCCTGAGGCCCAAGGAGGCCTAACGTTTTGCTCCAAGAGGCCAACATTGCCCAAAAAGGGCCTAACGTCACCCTAAAAGGGCATGACGTCAAATTTGCAACATGTTTTAGGGTTTAATTATGACATTTAATGTAAAAACTGGATATTGTTTGTAATTGGCCATGTCAGCCTTTTTGACCTAATTTTGGTCATTAGTATTGTATAAATAAGGGGAAAGTCCCTCTTATTTTTCATGGATCTTTCACTCACACTTGTGAGGACTAAAATTTGCGCCCTCCTTAGGGTTTCTTGGCTGAAATTTTAGGCACACTTGTTGAAGGAGGCTCATTTTGGATTATTTTGGCAAAGTTCTTGATGTATGTGTTCAACTAGGGTTTTTCTTGATTATTCTTGATGAATGTAAGTGATATTTCTGCAATTCTTCTTAATTGAATGGTTATAGTTTTATTTATCTTGCATTTACATTCAAGATTATGAAATTGCTTGATTAAACCCTAGGAAGACTAGCACATGTTATTGTCCTAGCTTCAAAAGMTTTCACCTACTAGATCTCRTCAAAAGGCCATTTTTCTTGAAGCATGAGCTAAGGCCTTGCCATTGCAACACCTTAGTATCCATTGCTTCATCTTAGCCGATTTTGCTTCATCATTGAGTTAGAGAATGAGGAAATCTACTAAGGCCTAGAGTTACCTACACCTTAGTAGCTAGTTTCCCCTTAGGGTTTGATAATTGGAGCCTTGGGTTACCAACACTCCAACCTATCAATCTCTCTTGTCTTTAACTCTTCTATTATCATTTTTCTTCAACATTTGCTGCTGCATTATCGACTCCATTTTCCCTAAAAGCACTAGTCTAAGTCCTCTTTTGAGTAATTGATCAAAACAACCTTCAAAACCTATTCTTTGAGCTTCCCACTAACTAGTCCTAACCCTAGAATAGCCTAACCTACTACCAATATTGTTGTTGTTACTAAAGTAAGATACAACCATTAAATGCAGCGTTAAAAGCTCATAAAAGCAATCGAAAACGCTGATTTATACCTTGTCTTGTTTGCTTCTATCAAATGCTAGTATTATGATTTCAATGGTTAATGATTCTTAGAAATTTTGAAGCTATTTCAAGGCATTTAATGTGAAGTATTGCTCTATAAAGATTGTTGATATAATTTTATGTTTACTTCATCATATTCAGCAAATAGCTTTTATCAAGAAAGTCTATGGTTTTATGAAGTGCTAACCAGCAAGTGTACTTGCAAATATATGTAGTTTCTTGTTGCTTTGTTCCGAGCAGGTACACTTTGATACATTATCATTTCACTGGTTATAAAACCAGGACTTTCTGATCGGTGGTGACTTGTGAGAGGGGATCCTTATCTAGCCTTTTTGACCTTGCCTTCTCAAACCCCTCGGTCACTGGGGACGTCTCCCCTGGGCCTACCACCCTAAATAGAAAGAGACATCCTATTGAGGTGACAGTGATAGGATTAGTCTCCAGTTACGCCAATTTTCTCTCCTTTAACCTTTCCCTCTATCAAAGTACAAATTGTGCGATAACATTTACTACAATCCAAATGAACCAATTTTCCAAGTATAATTCCCTTTTTAGTGCAAGATAACAAATTTCAAAATTAGGCCACTTTGTACTAGCAAGCAAGCTAAGACAAACAAAATCATAATGTTTCTTGACTTCGCATGGATATCTAGCATTTGATAACAATGTTGTTTAGTATGATAAATTCGACTAAGATTAGTTGTACGCCAATTCACTGGTATATAAATCAAGGCAAGTTCGATGGATGATCCGTCCATCAATTTGCACCTTTCCAAAACAAAATATCAGAA
>JZKD02S1107398.1:0-13030 GCA_000966675.3 Picea glauca
GTAAAATATGAAGGCTACCAGATGACCGAAGGAGGTCTACTCACTTACAGAGATACACTGTACATTCCAAATTGTGACAACCTGAAGAGGTTCATTATGGATGAACTACATAAAAGACCATATACTGGTCACCCAGGATACCAGAAAATGATCACTGCCACCCAGAAACATTTTTATTGGCCTGGATTGAAGAAAGACATAGCCAAATATTTGGCCCAATGCATAGAATGCCAATAGGTTAAAGTAGAACATCGACACCCAGCAGGATTATTACACCCTTTACCCATCCTAGAATGGAAATGGGAAACCATCTCCATGGATTTTATCACTGGATTGCCAACTTCAACCAAACAGAATGACACCATTATGGTAGTGGTGGATAAACTGAGCAAGTCTTCTCATTTCATCCCCGTCAAATCAACCTGTAAGGCGATAGATATCGCCCAAGTATTCATGAAAGAGGTATTCAGAATACACGGTATGTCGAAAGAGATGGTGTCTGACAAAGACACAAAATTTACTTCCAATTTTTGGAAATCACTGATGGATGGTTTGGAGACCAAATTGTTGTTTAGCACCGCCTATCACCCTCAAACCGACGGACATACAGAAAGAGTGAATCAAATATTAGAGGATATGTTACGGATGCATGTAATGCATTAACCCAGGAAATGGGAAGACTACCTTCCATTGGTAGAATTCGCCTACAACAACAGCTACCAAGCATCCTTAAAGATGAGTCCCTTCGAGGTCCTTTATGGTAGGTCGTGTAATAATCCAGTCAGCTGGAGTAATCCTGTAAATAGGATTTCTTTTGGACCTGACATGTTGAAGGAAATGGAATAGCAAGTTACTCAGATAAAACAAAATCTGAAGGTCGCTCAGAACTGACAGAAAAGTTATGTTGATCAAAAGAGAACTCCAAGAGAGTTCAAAATGGGAGACCAGGTATATCTCAGAATTAAGCCCAAAAGGAGTTCCCTGAAAATGGGAGCTTGTGCCAAGTTGGCACCCCGGTATTGTGGACCTTTTGAGATTTTAGATAGAGTGGGACCTGTGGCCTATCGGCTAGCACTTCCTCCCACAGTAAAAGCACATAATGTTTTCCATGTTTCATTATTGAAGAAATATGTACATGATGCTAATCATATAATTGACTGGTCTGTGATCCAGGTGGAACCGGAGGGAGAAATTCTACCAGAACCCCAATGCATATTGGACCGAAAGGAAACCCCACTCCAGAACCAAACCATTGCACAGGTAAAGGTGCAGTGGAGACATTTTGGCCCAAATGAGGCTACATGGGAAATGGAGGATGACATGAGACAGGCATATCCGATTTTGTTTACTTATGTACATGAAATTCATGTTAAAAGATAAGAACATCGAGGATGAAGTTCCTTTAAGGGCAAGGGAATTGTAACACCATGTTTCCCCCTATTTGTAAAAATAACTGGACTGGTCAGAACTGTGGAAAACTCATAAATGTGAATATGTGATGTAAATGGACCTTGTGGAAAAGGTCAATGAATGTGAATAACATTATGAATTTCTACTGCAGGACTTTTGAGAGGGGATGTGCTGAAAAAGAGACCACGATGGAGGTGGAAGGCACCTGGAAAGGTGGCGTTAACTTCCACCGAGAATGAATACCGTATTTGGACTCCACTGGCCCGAAGAACCAAAAGTGGCTTGCTGACCCTGAATTAAATGTCTCGCAGGCTAGTAGGCAGATGGCTCCTCAGGAGTTAATGAGGGATGGGGAGGTGAACCACCCATTTGTAGAGCTGTCAAGCCTGACCGGCATGAGGGAAATCGCGCCACACGCAACCTCACAAGAGGATAAGGCGTGGGGGAGAAGCGATTGAGGGGGGACGACGCGAGGGGAAAAAAAGAGAACTATGGCAATATGCAGAGTGGGTGATAATAGAGAGGAAGGAGAGTAAAATTCACTCCTCGTCACTGGAAAATAGAGACGCAGTCTCATATCATCGTGGTCTCAGCTCGAGAGTGGCTAGTGGGAAATCCGTTAGGAGTCGCTGAGCCTGCGGATGGGTGGAAACGAGCACCCCTCTCAGCAGTTGCATAACCCTTGGTGTTACTTTCTGATAAGTGTTTTGCCTTTGACATCTTGAAATATATGTATGCTAACATTTATGATCATAATCTATGAAATCGTGAATGAATTCGTTATAAGAATGTCTATTTGGTGTCTTGATTAGTAATGGTAGTTGTATGTTTATATGGAAATACTACGTGTGGCTTATTCTCTCTTAAATTGTTATTTATATGCATGTTGATCTAATTTAGACTTCATGCCTAGTTATCGAGAGAGAGATACCCTTAACTGCCTTGGATAGTACCCTGGGTAAACCTCCCCATAGAGATACCCTTCTTGAAAATCCCATCAAGAACAGGGAAGGAGAATGTGAAGGCACAAGGCCTTAGTAACCCTGCACGAGGAGGAACGATCCTCTTGAAAACCTGAGATGGAAGCATAAGGATGAAGTATCAAATCGACGAATGAGATCCCATCGGGAGATTTTGGGTCACTCACGACCGTCAAATCAGAAGAAGAAGTTGGAAGGTTAAGTACCTTAACCCTAAATAGGTGTTGATCGATGGACGAGATTCCATCGGGAAATCTGCGGTCACACATGACCGTTGGATTGGTAGGAGAAAGTAGGGTGTTAAACGCCTTACCACTTGGTTTCTCTGTGTCTTCGTGGGTAGCGAAGAAAATCAGGACCGTAGATCCCCAAGGTCCATGGGAGTATATGGACCGTCGATTTTTCTATGTCTAGGGAGTCGTGGAAGAATGCACGGGTAGGAACCAATCTGAGCCATCAGATATCGGCTAAAAAACCCGACAGTCATTGGATCTGTCAGGAGATACCCGAGGGTTAAACCCCCAGTGAATAAGGGTGAAAGCCCCGAAATAGATCTGGACCGTCTGATTAAGGGGGCCACGTGTCATGAGATTACTCATTTCAGGAAATTAGGAATCGTGGGATTGGGAGTCCTGGTGACGAGAGATCGGAACTTTCCATGGTGGAAATCCCAGGATAGATCTGAACCGTCCGAATAACAGAGGCCATGTGTCATGAGATTACCCATTTCGAGAAATCGGGAAGTGAAGGATCGGGAGTCCTGGTGACGAGAGATCAGGACTTTCCATGGTGGAAATCCTGGGATAGATCTGAACCATCCGAATAACGAAGGCCACGTGTCGAGAGATTAATCGCATCGGGAAACCAGGGATCGAGAATTCGGGAGTCCCGTGATCGATAGTTCAGACTCTCGAGATGATAAATTTCGATGAACGGACAAGGTTTTTTCAGAGGATCTCATGGTCTGTAATGACCGTCGGATGAGAGGAAGAGATGTCAACTTTAAGCCGGGGTGTGAATACGCCTTAGGGTAAGTACCGAGCAGATCTAGATGACTAGAGTCCACTCGCCCAGATCTACGGTTGAGGTTTCATTCTGGAGCCCCCTTTCTATTTTGCCTTTAGCGGTGGGGGGGGGTCCAGAATCGGACGTGCAACTCTCGAACGGTTGATATTAATTCACCTTGATCAATGGTGCTCAGGTGAATTCTAGACCCCCCTTGCCATTCTGACTTTAATGGGGGGGGTCCGGAATAGTGTGACGTGTGAAGTCGGGCCCCCCTCCTGTCTTGTGGACTACTGTGTCAATTTCCCCTCTGCCACCTGTACTCCACTTAACTGTGTGATGGGTCCTATTCTCAGTGGTTGTTCTCTAGCCCTGTTGGGATTCGGCCCTTTTGGTCGGTCGCTAGCCCTGTTGGGATTCGGCCCTATTGGTCGGTCGCTAGCCCTGTCGAGATTCGATAGCTGCAGAGTCGAGCAATTTGACATTCCTGTGGCGTCGAGGTGTGAAATACAAAGAGGCACCATGATTATTTGACCTGTGATCATGACCCGTGATCACATGAGAGAGAGAGAGAGAGAAAGAGCTAGCTTGCGCTAGGCCTCCGTAGGTAATTCGGGGGCTTGGATTCTGCAAAAGTCCAAAAAACATTGATTGAGGTGGTGGGTATGTGACAGCTACATCCACCAGATAAATTTCTAGGTCCTTCCTTTATTATTATCCAGCAAATGAAGGGATACAACCTTCAACGCACCCGTTGTAACTTCCTCTTCTTTCTCTCACATTCTCCTCACTCATAATACAATATTTGCAATGATGCATAGCCCCAATACATTTCCCTCATAAAATATGGTTTCCTTCTAGGGGAAAAAACCCTAAGATAACTTCTATCATCAGATCTACAACCTTCTAATGAACGGTCCAGATTTACTATGAAATTACAATATACATTTACAAGGCATGTTTTCCTTCGAGGGCTCGCTTGCCCCCAAACCCCACAAAGGGGGTAACCCCCCTCTGCACTCCCCCACGTGGAGGATGGTACATTCTTCCAGGGTTTAAAGTATTCATGGGGTATAAACATAGTTGAAAACAAAGACCTCTAAATCCGGAAGATAATTAGGCTCCACAACCAACAATGCCAAGGCCAAGATCAAAGCATGTGAAGGAAAACTTAAGACTTTCAACCCAGAGATTGGATGTGCAACTCGAAGAAGGAAAATTGGATATGAAGAACTTTGTACAGAGTATGAGAATAATTTTCACAAGGATTTCTATCGCAATGCATATATGGAAGAAAAATTATTTGCAGATTACGAGAAGATAGTGGCAAAGAAGAAGAAGAAGAAGAAAGTTAAAGAAGAGGATAATGTGAACTAGGAAAATGGAGAAGATCCTCCTAAGCCTCCATATACATATTCAAGTTCAATCTCATCTTCCTCTTCCTCTCATTCTCATCATTCTTATCATTCTCAGCATTCTCATCATTCTAGTTTTCATCCAATTACTTCTAAAATTCCATTGTTAAAACTAGACGTGAAAATTAATTTTCCATGTTTAATGGAGAAGCTAATGTAGATAAGCTTAATAATTGGATTAGAAAAATCGAAGTTTACAACCATGTATAGAAGATCAATAGGAAGAGGTGAATATTCAGTTGGATTCTCTTCGAATGGAAGGCACATCCATTGTTTGGTGGGAGAGAAAACTTCAGAAAGGTAGCAAACATAATGGTAAATTCCTTTCTTCATGGTCTGAATTTACATATGCATTGAAAAAAAATTGTATCCACTGGGTTATGTTCAAAAATCAATGATGGAATGGAAAAACCTAAGACAAATTAAATGTTAGAGTGTTCATATTTTCACAAGGGAATTTAGGAAACAAGCACTTGCATTAAATATTCCTTTAGATTCTCATTAAACTTTGATGAAGTATATTGGTGCACTTCATAGTTGCATTCGACATACATTATTATTGTTTAACCCCACAAAATTAGATGAGGTGTTTGTGAAAGAAACACACCTTGAAAGCAAACAGAATAATGTTCAAGAATATCACAAGCATTCAGAATACCATTTCAAAAGAAAAGGATAAGAGGACAGCTACAACAAAGAAAGAGGGAGAAAAATCATCTTGCACGCATTGCCAAAAATATGGGCACAATGATGATCATTGTTGGAAGCTACATCTAGAGTTGAGACCAAAGTGATTCGGTGGTCAAATGAAGCATACAAAAATTTATACCATTCAACAAGACCTAAGTTCCAACTCAGGTGATGAGGAAAATATCACAGCAGTTGGGTTACAAGGTAAACTTTCCTTGCATACTAGTTCAAGTTCTAAAATTCTATCTCTTGAAAATGATTAAAGAGGAAGTGAATTATTCCACATAAGAGTAGTTACAAGGCACACAAAAGTGGAAACTCGGTTTGATCCAAGCTCACAAGTTAACTTGATATCTGACTATATTGTAAACAAATTGGGATTAACCATAAGACCTCACCAGAAACCTTACCCTCTTGGTTGGGTACATGATAATGCAAAAGTTAAGGTTACCATTAAGTGTGGATTGAGGTTTTATATTACTTCTAATTTGATAGATGAGGTTGATTTGGATGTGTTTCCTTTGGATATATATGCGGCATTGTTTTAGGGAATCCTTTTATTTATGAAAGAAAGACTATATTCTTCTGAAAATAGAATAAATACCATCTCACAAAAGATGGAGTGGAGCATACTGTTAGAGCTCATAACATGGAAGCTAACCCATGACTTATTAGTGTAGGTCAATTGAAGAGATTTATACATACTTGTAAGAACCTTGTGCTTACGATTGTAAAAACAAAAGAGCCTGATAAGTCTAATGCTCTTGATGCTCTTAATCCTTTACATAAAAATGAAATGCTTAAGATGAGATAGGTCTTTCAGTGGGGAGGCGGATAGAAAAGGGCCTTTGACACTTAGGGAGAAAAGATCACCTGGCACCAATACTAGCTCTATCGTATCTTCAACGGCCATTAAAGATTGAAACCAGTACTAGTGCAGATGCCATGAGAGAAGATATACCTTTTAGACCACCTAGTTTTGCATCTATTTTTTGAAGAATGCTCATGTTAGCTATGTTGAAAAATATGATTTTGAAGAAATATTCAAAGATGTATTTGAGAGGATAGTCCATGGATTGTAGGTGAAAATATTTTGGTTGTAGGACAGACTATTCTACCATTTGGGTAAACCTTGTATTCCTACCATTCTAAAAATGCATGTAATTGGAGAAGCTTACACTTATCTTGTATTTGGGAATTTTGGGGTAGAGTGGATTGTAATGTATTTTTTTATGTTTTCCTCAAATGTATGTAATTGTAAATATGAATGTAAAGGGGTGTGTGTTGTGCATTTTTAAGTTCATTAATAGAAAATTGGGGTTGTACACACCACTCCTTGTTCCTTCTCATCCTTGGAAGAGTATCTCCTTGGATTTTGTAGGAGGGTTTCATATGTCAAAAACGGGTCATGAATACTTCCATGTAGTAGTGGATAGGACTATAAATACATGTGTATTGACGCTATGTAAAAAGAAGATCATTGCTGAGAAAATTGCTCACCTTTTCTTTCAACATGTGTGGGTCCACTTTGGACTGTCCACATCCATTATCTCAGATCGAGACACTTGATTCCTTGGAAATTTTTTGTGGAGAATGATGGACACTAAGATGAATATGAGTATGTATTTATGTGTATATACTGACATACAAACTGAGGTTTTTGATAGAACAATGGTTCACGTACTCCGAGGTTCCTATAGAAAACATCACAAGTTGTGGTATGACAAGCATAGAGTTCATCATCAGTTTCAAGGGGGAGATCAAGAGTGGTTACACATCAGCAGATTTCAGTTGAAGGGATAAGGAAAGATGCTCAAACCCATCATATATGGACCCTTCACCATATTATAGAAAATTGGCACAAATTCATTTCACCTCGATCTACCACCATACATGGAGATATACTCAGTTATGAACGTAGAGAACCTTAAACTTTATGAGCCTCCAATGATCATGGATCAGTGGGAGAGTGTTTCAGTACCTTCAGTGGATGTTTTTTCTCCTGAGTACTTGGATGAGTTGAAGGAACATATCATCATGAACAGAAGGACGAGGACTTCACGCAGGGGTGATGTAGAATATATTTGAGTGGGCCTAAAGGGCACACATTCAAGTAAAGCATGATGGATTGTGAAATAGAAAGCAAGGGAGAAATTCCCTCACTTTCTAGTTGACTGATGAGGCTTTTGGAGGCCCAAAATATTCTTATTAGGGAGGAATGATCCATGAGCATCTAAAAGGGAAAAAATTCAAAGTCCTCAAATATGATAAAAAAAACACCAAGTCAAAGTGTTTGTCGCAATCTTTCCAACAACGCAAACAACACCTCAAACAGAGTCCAAATGAAGAAGTTATGGAATGTCAATTTTTTGGTCAACCTGGTCAAATTCAACTAGGTGACATCATCATCTGTACTATTGACGTCAGCAGCTGACTATTCAGAGATGATGTCAACATGACATATTGATGATTTCATCATGCTGACATGAAACCTTAAGGTGTCGCCACATGCAATGATGATTTGGCATTTTTGGGGGCCACATGGGCCAATTGGTGAGTGACGCATGGTACCCCCAGGTGACTCAATGTGGAACCACCAAAAGGCCACCAGATGGCCTCCTTATAGTAGGATAATAGGACACTGACTAGGTGAGTTTGGAAAATCATAGGGTGCCACATGGAACATCTGAAATTCCCAAAAAGGGCCTGAGACCAAACAAACAAATTATATATAGGTCAGGCAGGTCGGCACCGAATCTGAAGACTGGACTATTCGGTGGCCCCATATCCCACCATATCCACCAAAATACTATGACATGTATCATAATATGAAAGTGCATTAAATAAGGGCATATCCCATGGAGACCATGCATGGGTCTTGTCACTTGTCGAATTCAGTGCCAAAGTTAGTGGGAGTTGGAATGTAATGTTAATATTTGTCGATGGTTATGTATATAGTCCAAACCATATATTCAGCTCCACCATATTTAAACTAAAGTTACAATGGATGTGTAAAAAGGGGGGTCTACAGGGATTGACCCCTGGACCTCCCCAAACAATATCATTTTATTATACTATGCCAACCAATTAGGCCAAATGGCCTCATTGAATTGAACACCCACGAGAATTGTTTTAATTTCAACCTTTTTCTAGAGCTCGGGGTCGGTGCCCCAGTAAATTCTAGGCATGATTTTCAATGCAGGTTTGGAGTAATAATTGTAGACTGTTGACATGATTTACGAAGAAAAGAGCCCAAGAGAGGCTTGGGATGAGAAGTGTCATAATTTCATGATTTGAAAAATAGTTATGCAAATTTTCTCACCACAATTCCACTGGTGATGTATATTTTTGCATCTAGGTAACAGATCAAAAGGTCATTTTTTAGACTTGATTTATAATGATGTAGTTATGCAAATTTTATTTTACTAATAATAATATAAATCCTCTCCACTTTGAAGCAGTCCTAGAGACGTATTCCATTCTTGGGATGAACCATGTTATCATGTCTTGTTGTTCACCCTTGGTTATGAAAGTTAGTGAAAAGCAAGGAAGAAAAGGCAAAATGTGAACTATGCGGAAGACATAGTGACTGTTACTGGGTTGAAGTGAGCATAAGAGAAGAAAAGACGAAGCGAAGTAAAAGGAAGCAAGTCAATGGATGAGGAGATTGAGGATGACATATCAGAAAGGAAGAAGGATCATGGACATCTTTGCAAGTGGAAAAATCCACCGTTGGATGCTTTGAAGCACCGCGTGAGAAGGAAGGAAAGATAGGCTGGTGAAGCCCTGAAAATGCGGGTCAAGTTGACCTAGGGTTTTGGTATCTAGGGTTTGTGACACCTAGGTTTCAAACTAAGGATGTCGGTGAGCTATTGTAATGTATAAATAGAGGTCTAAAGGACCTAGGATGGGTTGGTGTTATGATTTTTGTTGTTGTCTTTATCATTGTGTGATCGAGTGAGTAATATTGAGTGAGAGAGAAGTATTGAGTATGAGAGACTTATGTATTATAAGATATTAATATGGGTGTGAAGATCAACCCTGCAGCTGGGTGCATAGAGAGGGGAGAGATAACAAGGATAAGAGAGAAGATCTTCTAGCTGAGAGAGCAGACAAGAACTATATGCTTCATCCTAATGTATTATAAAGAACAGTTATGTGGATGTAGCCCTAGAGAGAGGGTGAACCATGTATACCTTGTGTAGTGTGTGATTGATGTTATGTTCTTTTCCCTTTTGATATAATTCTATTGCATTACTATGTTAGATCGGATAGATAGATGTGTGGAGTAGATCTAAGAAGATAAGTGATATATGCATGTTGTATTGGTCTAGTATTAGATCCACTTGATATTCCCCTTGGTTGTAGACATATATGTCCTGCAACCCCCCCATAGTTTCTTCGGGTGAGACTACATCTACTTCGCAGGTGTTTTCGAAAGGGTCGGTAGTTAGGGATTGTTGGTACGCTCTTGGAGATGAACCTTGGGTATGCCCCTGTGCCAACAAATGGTTTTGTTGTCAGGACATGAATCTTCTTGAGGGAATGTCAATGTGGTTTCCATCAAAGACATAAATTCAAAAGTGGATAGAGGATCAAGAAAGGGACTTCGCTGAAGCCCAGAACAAGAACCCTAATCTTAGTATGAAGGATTGGTTAGGAATATATATCTTTACTTATATACACAAGATTTTCTTTGGAGGAATCCATCAAGAGCTATATGATTGGTTAGGTAGGTTAGTAGATACCCATTTTGAGATCAGATCTAAACCTCCTGTGGTTTGGACATCGACGTTGATCAAGAAGGTCAAGAGAGTTGATAACGCCATGTCAAGAGTAGTATATCATTGGTTTGATAGTACCATTAAAGGGTATATCACCAAGTTTTTTGTTGAAAGAGTAGAGTCATATAGCCAAGCTGAGAGATATTTCTTCAAGGGACCCAGAGGAAAATTTTTACATTTTTTGAAGTTGAGGATCAAGATGTTATTGCATGAGAAGAACATCTTGGTTGGATCTGGAAAATCTAATGTTCAAGAATTCAGACAGTGACAACGACACAGAGGCTAGACATATGCACATTGGGATGGTGTTCATAGAAGTTCATATTGCGAACCTGTTTAAGAATAAATACAGAGAGGAGGGTTTATATAGTGGAGAAGAGGCAGATCAAATGGATGAAGAGAATTTAGAACCCATTGGGACAGAGGAAGGGAAAGTTGAAGAACCTCGTCGGGAAGAGCCAGAAACTTTAGGAACTGCACAGACTGTTGAAGTAAGTATGATTATTCCTTCTATTGATTTAGTAGAATTAAGAAATCAGAGGAATCCAAGCCACCAGAGCGTTCAGAGCACTGTCACTAGTAGTCCACCACAAACTCAGTCAGGAAACCTAGGAAGATCTATGGAAGATGAGATGAGACTCCCTATTTTTAGGGGAGATGGATCTGAAGATCCTGATCAACACTGATTCCTATGTGAATCCATATGGAATATTAAGAATGTCATCGANTTTGTAAAAATAACTGGACTGGTCAGAACTGTGGAAAACTCATAAATGTGAATATGTGATGTAAATGGACCTTGTGGAAAAGGTCAATGAATGTGAATAACATTATGAATTTCTACTGCAGGACTTTTGAGAGGGGATGTGCTGAAAAAGAGACCACGATGGAGGTGGAAGGCACCTGGAAAGGTGGCGTTAACTTCCACCGAGAATGAATACCGTATTTGGACTCCACTGGCCCGAAGAACCAAAAGTGGCTTGCTGACCCTGAATTAAATGTCTCGCAGGCTAGTAGGCAGATGGCTCCTCAGGAGTTAATGAGGGATGGGGAGGTGAACCACCCATTTGTAGAGCTGTCAAGCCTGACCGGCATGAGGGAAATCGCGCCACACGCAACCTCACAAGAGGATAAGGCGTGGGGGAGAAGCGATTGAGGGGGGACGACGCGAGGGGAAAAAAAGAGAACTATGGCAATATGCAGAGTGGGTGATAATAGAGAGGAAGGAGAGTAAAATTCACTCCTCGTCACTGGAAAATAGAGACGCAGTCTCATATCATCGTGGTCTCAGCTCGAGAGTGGCTAGTGGGAAATCCGTTAGGAGTCGCTGAGCCTGCGGATGGGTGGAAACGAGCACCCCTCTCAGCAGTTGCATAACCCTTGGTGTTACTTTCTGATAAGTGTTTTGCCTTTGACATCTTGAAATATATGTATGCTAACATTTATGATCATAATCTATGAAATCGTGAATGAATTCGTTATAAGAATGTCTATTTGGTGTCTTGATTAGTAATGGTAGTTGTATGTTTATATGGAAATACTACGTGTGGCTTATTCTCTCTTAAATTGTTATTTATATGCATGTTGATCTAATTTAGACTTCATGCCTAGTTATCGAGAGAGAGATACCCTTAACTGCCTTGGATAGTACCCTGGGTAAACCTCCCCATAGAGATACCCTTCTTGAAAATCCCATCAAGAACAGGGAAGGAGAATGTGAAGGCACAAGGCCTTAGTAACCCTGCACGAGGAGGAACGATCCTCTTGAAAACCTGAGATGGAAGCATAAGGATGAAGTATCAAATCGACGAATGAGATCCCATCGGGAGATTTTGGGTCACTCACGACCGTCAAATCAGAAGAAGAAGTTGGAAGGTTAAGTACCTTAACCCTAAATAGGTGTTGATCGATGGACGAGATTCCATCGGGAAATCTGCGGTCACACATGACCGTTGGATTGGTAGGAGAAAGTAGGGTGTTAAACGCCTTACCACTTGGTTTCTCTGTGTCTTCGTGGGTAGCGAAGAAAATCAGGACTGTAGATAGCCAAGGTCCATGGGAGTATATGCACCGTCGATTTTTCTATGTCTAGGGAGTCGTGGAAGAATGCACAGGTAGGAACCAATCTGAGCCATCAGATATTGGCTAAAAAACCTGACAGTCGTTGGATCTGTCAGGAGATACCCGAGGGTTAAACCCCCAGTGAATAAGGGTGAAAGCCCCAAAATAGATCTGGACCGTCTGATTAAGGGGGCCACGTGTCATGAGATTACCCATTTCAGGAAATTAGGAATCGTGGGATTGGGAGTCCTGGTGACGAGAGATCGAAACTTTCCATGGTGGAAATCCCAGGATAGATCTGAACCGTCTGAATAACAGAGGCCACGTGTCATGAGATTACCCATTTCGAGAAATCGGGAAGTGCGGGATCGGGAGACCTGGTGACGAGAGATCGGGACTTTCCATGGTGGAAATCCTGGGATAGATCTGAACCATACGAATAACGAAGGCCACGTGTCAAGAGATTAACCGCATCGGGAAACCAGGGATCGAGAATTCGGGAGTCCCGTGATCGATAGTTCGGACTCTCGAGATGATAAATTTCGATGAATGGACAAGGTTTTTTCAGAGGATCTCATGGTCTGTAATGACCGTCGGATGAGAGGAAGAGATGTCAAATTTAATCCGGGGCGTGAATACGCCTTAGGGTAAGTACCGAGAAGATCTAGATGACTAGAGTCTACCC